>JBBPBX010005137.1:0-29377 GCA_038048925.1 Garcialebias charrua | reverse complement strand
ATATATATATATATATATATACATATATATATATATATATATATATATATATATATATATATATATATATAATATATATATATATATATATATATATACATATATTTATCTTTTGGAAACCTTTAAAACAAAAACGTGATATCTGGGAGTGTGTACACAAAAACATTGTCTGAATGAGGTCCATGTTATTTTATTCATATACTGTGATTTAGTGAGTTTATTGAAGTTATTTTGTACTGACTGAACTGCACATAACTGTTATAACAAAGCAAAAATAAAAAGGCAACAGTTGAAACTAAGGATTCTTGTTGCCTTCTTAAGCTGAGCATTCAGAAAAAATGTTACACTCACTATTATTGATCTTATTTCAAAGAAGTGGTGAGGCATTTTCTGTTAGTTTGTATGCAGCAAAGTACAAGGGTGACAGCGCCAAGATGGCTGCCCTAAATCCTGCGTTTGAGCAGGCTATGCTTGGTCTACTATATACTGTATAATGTATATGATATAGGCTATTACACTTAATAATAATAATAATTAATTCAATTTATAACGCACTTTTCATTACTGAAAATCTCAAAGTGCTACACATATATTGAATGCTACACACATTCATAAACCGGTGGCGGCAGACTACCATGCAAGGTGCTTTCCAGTCCTACCGGGAGCAACTCAGGGTTAAGTGTCTTGCCCAAGGACACAACGACACATGGTGCGGGTCCCGGGAGTCGAACCGCCAACTTTCCGATCGGGAGACGACTGCCCTTACCACTACGCCACGGCCGCCTTAACATGGATGTGAGTGAAACAGGTCCCTCTTTGAGTCCCCGGCGTGGCTAGCCTGTATAAATAAAGGTTGAATGAATGAATGAACATGAATGAACGGAATCGCAGAACTGTCGCAAGTTCTGTTTCCGTATAATTATTAATGTTTATATAGTAATTGTTAGTCTGCAATAATAACGAGTTTTTCTGCAAAGAGGAAGACAAAAGCAGTCGCTGTCCATTCAACAAAATGTGGATAAATTTCGCAAACTAGATGATTACACATATTTTCGTTATTTCTACCAACTACTAGATTTAAAGTAGCTTTGGCGTTCGTACTTTCAAAAGAACTTATAAAAGGCAGAAATTACTCTTAGGGTTTTCTTGTAGAAAAACCCAATATGTAAAACATTTCAACTCAGGCATCGAAGTAGACGATGCCATTTTTAATGGCACAAATTAATTTTTTAAGCATACTGTATATAGATATTAATCTATCTTTTTTTTTTCAAGATACTGATTTAAATATATTTAAGCACTGTATTTGCACAACAGTTTTTTGTCTTTGTTCTGTTTTTGTTTGTTTTTTCTTACAGCACTTAAAAACCTGTGTACTGTCAACTCTAGTTACTGTACAATAGAGCAAATCTTATCTACACTTTATAGCTCATAAAACTTCAGAGCTTTTATCTAGTGTGAGAGGGGAATAACAAAAAGGCTGCTTACAATATTGTACTGTACAAATAAAAAATGGGGATGATATACAGTATGAGGTTCAAATAAAGTCCAGTTTCTGTATTGAACGCCTTTTTTGATTATATGAAGTTCATTTATGTTTTTGAATTGACCAGTATAACAGGGTGTGGTGTTTACAGAAACCTTTGTCAGCAGTAGAACAGGTTTGATCAAGCTAAGGGATATATGTGTCCCAAAACTCTGAGGAAAACATGCATGTTGGGAGCAAGTAGATAACTTTCTGAGAACTGGTTTGGTCTTGCCAGATGTTTTAATGCCTTAAAAGAGTTATTGAAGCTAAGGGTAAATGAGAACCAAAACAATCTGATCCTCAACAATTTCATATGTTTAAACTAGAATATAAACAAATTCATGTGAACCAGACTTATTTATTGAGGAGTGGTACTTTTTAGTAATGTTGCTTTCACCTTTAGGAACATGTTTTACTGTAAGTTGCTTTGGTCATTCTCAGAAGATTCTAGAAGTTGAAAAATCTGGATATTGTGGGAAAGGGAAATTACTTATGTTGACATTTTGCAGTCAATTATATTAATCAGTTTATTGATTTTTGTTCTTTTTTTTATAGGTGTGCTGTCACATAGAGACAAGGTGGGTGTAATGACAAGATTTGGTGTTGGACACGGAGTAATGTGGGGTAAATTGTTTTGAACAAAGACTGGCGTGAGTCCAAGGGGAGTTAGAAACGCTTCCCCCCAAAAAGGATAATAAACTACAGTAGTTTATCACTTTGAGGAAAAGGGACATAGGAGGAGCTCGATGTCATAGCAACAGCATAAGAAGAACCTTCCCCAAAAAGGGACAGGCTTAGGAAAGGTTTATAACATGTAATGAGGAAGTGGAGTGAGACACTCCTGGGCAGCAATCTTTTAGGACCTCAAGGTGACGTACACTGTTTGTCTCTTAAAATGCATTTTGGTTTGTGTTCTGTCTTGTACTTTAACTTTTTATCAAATAAATCCTCTTAAACTAAGGTGAAGTCTCCGGAGAAGTACCTGTCCGATCAAACAAACACGCTGGTCTCCCTCAACACTAGGCAAGCTGGAGAAAACAGTGTACTAAGCAAATACTGTAATTAGGAGAGGAGAAAACAGCACTAAAAGTGGAGCAGCTATGGCTCAAAATGTAGAAGCAAAAGTAGTTATAATAGGCAGTGGTATATCAGGAATAGCTGCTGCACACAAGCTTGTTAAAGCTGGATTTCAAAATGTGAGGATACTGGAAGCAACTGCAGGAGTGGAGGACGAATCAAAACGGGCAAACTGGGTGAGTTTTGTTCAATTCATTTTGTTGTCTACCTGAATTTTCACTTTCAGCCATCATTGAATAAATAAACAACACTGAATTAATTTAAAGTGATTATTATCAGAAGATGTTAAAGACCGTGTAAAGTGAATTTCAACATTTTCTTCAATAAACATTATACTGTAAATGTCATAATTGTAATCTTGTAAATGAGTAAAAAGTCTCAAAATTGTAGCTCAATTAATTTTGGAGTTATAGATGAAACTGTGTATAAAGATATGTCTTTTTCAGGATTTTTTAGGCGTGGTTTAAACGGGACCGCGTTTCGTCACGCGGTCCTCATTAGTATAGCCCCACCCCCTGCAGCTCCAGCCGTATAAATTCGCCTCGGTGGAGCCGTTCACTCGCGAATCGCAGATAGCATCAGATAGCAATAGCATAGATATTTTGTTCATTGTTAGCTAGCTAATCAATTATGCCTCGTTCGTGCATCTTCCCTGGATGTCGCAATGGTCAGGGCACCCGTACAAATCATAACATGTTTTTATACCACGTGGTTTTATACAGAGTATCTGTAGTGCCTGGATAGGTCAATGGATAAAGTGCTTGCCTTCTGTCCCAAACTCCACGGGTTCAATTCCCGCATGGTACAACTCTTTTTTTATTTTTTTTTATTCATTCCAGATTAAAAACACACAAGAAAACTATTTACAAAAACAGCGTAACTCTTGGAAAAAGTAGCTGCTGTTACAGACAGAACTCAGATAAAAACAGAGCAGGTTTACTGGCTCTGCTGTCTGCCTCTCCACACAGTCAGCTCAGGGGGCAGGACACGAGCGCAGCTGCGCTGAAACCACGCCCACGCACTGACACGCCCCCAGCGTTCCAGGGCAAGGCAAAATCATGTTTTTTCATGATTTTTGAGACTTAATTTTATAAGGTAAACAATGTTTTTAATCAGTCAGATTTATATGGGTGATTAATAACACATATTTATGCCATGTGACAAACTAAAAACACACATTTAATTTCACTTTACACGGTCTTTAAGGTGTTAAAAGCCTGGGCGTTTAAATAGCTGATGAAAATTCTGTCTTTCATGCCATATATTTTGTTGAAATAATCCTTCAGTTTTAGTTTAATTGAATAAATAAAACCTAAAAGGACATATTGGACAAAATTAAATTAAAATCTTAAATATAGAATTTCAATTAAGTGCAAGGATGTAGCTTTGAAAACAAACAGAAACTGTATTGAACTAAATCTAACAAAGTTAGCGGTCCTCTGGACTGATTAAAAAATATATAAAAAATTAAATAAAACATTTTTTTTAACTTTATTTTAAAATATATACTGTATTTTTAATCTGTCCAGAGCAGGGGTCTGCAACCTTTATGTTCAAAAGAGCCATTTCTGCCCCTTTTGTTCACTAAATTAAACGTGTCCGGAGCCACAATAGCTGCTACAACTGGGATTCTCAACTGGTGGCCCACGGACCACTTGAGTTTGTTGGAGGTCGCGTTTCTGGACAGTTGGGGTGATTTTATAAAACTAAAAATATCTAATGATTTTTAACAGTTTATTGATATTTTTACATTCTAGGACAAAATAAAAGATGAAATTCTTAAGAAGGAAAAAAATATATAATTTTTGCCTAGTTTCTAAAAACTAAAACAATAAGCTATGTATTCTTATGTGTTTTTTTTTATTGTAGAAAAATTACATAACCTACTTGGAAGAAATAAAGCATAAAGTGAAAATGAGTATGTTTTACTCCTTGTAATGTTTTTACTATTCAAATATTTGCTAAATTAATCACAGGAAAACTGCTAAAACTAGCCCTTTTAGTTGTTATACCAACTAATAAAATTCAGTTTTATTTCAGTTTTGGTCAAAGCTTGAAAGAGCCGCTGGACCAAAGAGCTTCCTGTAGCTCCAGAGCCGCAGGTTGCAGACCCCTGGTCCAGAGGATGTAACTTAACATTGTTAGATTACTCTACCTGGATTATTGAGCATGCATCAGGATACAACTGGACTAAACTTAACAAAGTGTTTTTCTTTCTTTTTCTTTTGTTTTGTAGGTAATACTATGATAGAGATAGGTGCAGCTTTTATCCATGGTCCATCTGAGGAGAACCCCGTGTTTTGTTTGGCTCGGGACTTCAACTGCTTGGATCCTAAAACCCTCACCCCTGAGAACCAGGCAGTGCAGGTCGAAGAATATCCACCTCTGGTTCCCAACTGGTTCAGCAGTTCAGGTGTCCAAACATAAAAACACGTCAGCAGCCCTTTTAGTACATCCTGATTCTGATTCAATTACTGTATGGAACTCTTCGTTATTGTCAAACATATTCTAGTACTTTGTAAGAAAGAAGTAATTCATGCTATGTGCAGAAAATAGTTATTTTGATCATTATTATTATTATTATTATTATTATTATTATTATTATCATCAGGTCAGAAGCTGAATCCTAAATGTATGGAACCTGCTCTGGAGTTGTTTCATGAACTCATGGAAAACACTCCACAGTCTAAAAGTCACAATAAACGATCCTGGCACAGTGTTGGAGATTTCATAAAATCAGAGGTACATTTTATTTATGGTGACTAGGACTATGTGTCTGCTCCTATTTATTTACAAAACAGACTAAAACAGCTGTTTTTGTTGTTTGTTGTTCAGGTACGAAGGCGAACAGAAAAGAGGTGGAAAGGTAAAGATAAGAACACCAGGCGGCTGCTGCTGGGGGCCATTAATACCATGCTGAAGGAAGAGTGTTGTTCAAGTGCAACGTCCTCAATGGAAGTCTTGGACTTGACTGGATTTTCTGTTTACGAGCATTTAAAAGGCGTGGACTGCACCTTCCCAAGGTTTGCACTTCACCGCTTCAAAGTAACTCTCATGTAAAACAGTTAAAGTAATATTTCATTTAGCTTTAGGAAAATAGATGAATTGCAATTTTCTTTGACACAAGTTTGTCCTGATTTCTTTTAGACAAATGCAGCAGATTTTCATTCAATAAATTGGCTTTTGGATGCAACTTAAAAGAGTTTCTCTTTTTTAATACACTCTTTTAGTTGTACTAATGCACTTTCTAAAGCATGAAGACCTGCAATGTTGTTGACAAAGTAATTTAACACTGAAGCAAAACAAACTACAGGTAGTCCCCGACTTACGAGCGAGTTCCGTTCATACGAGGTGCTCGTAACACGAAATCTCGTATGTCGGAACACGAAACACGTGTCGCTCGTAAGTCCGGATTTTCGGTCGTAAGTCGGAAAATGTATGCTAGCGCTACTACGAACACTCGTTTTTCAACACAAACGTACATACTAGTTCATAAACATGCTCAGAAACTTGTTTACAAACTGTTAGCTAACACACTTTCATCTAAAAACACATACCAGTGCTGTATTTTCTGTATGTTCTGTACAACTTTACTGTTCGTTAGTCAGCTCGTAAGTCCGGAACCTCGTATGTCGATGCGCTCGTAAGTCGGGGACTACCTGTATTATTTAACATTAACAGAAAATATATATGATTTTAGCTCCTATGTACCAAAACAACAATATACTGTAGCTCACATTTTTAGTCGCTTGTTCCTTTGAGGCTATTGTTAAGTTCTTCTCATTTTTACCATTCTTAATTAGTTATAAAAAATAAATAGCTTTATTCTCTATATTCACTGTTGTTCTATTCAAACACATTCAAATGATCAAACTATAAAATTGATAATATTTCAGTATTTCTATTTTGTTGTTTTACTCAAAAGAAGCACTTTACAAAGTAGGGGGCAGTAAACTACATTTCCAACTCTTTAATTTTCACCTCTGTGCCAGTACTGGTGGATATAGTCACATAGCTGCATTTAGTTGAAATAAGTTGTTTTCAGTATTGAAGTTCATCAAAATGCTGTGAATATAGAGTTTAGAGGCTTACAGAGTTTGTGTTATATTATATTGTGATATGTTTTATATTGTTTTTGTCTATTTTATTATACTTGTGGATTTTTAAAATGTATTCTACCCCCCACCCCCGCTCTTAACCTCTTTGTTGAGCTCTTTGGTCAATGGTATTGTTTTTAAATGTGCAATATAAATAAAACTGACATTATATTATTTTCTTTCAGTGGCTTTGAGGGATTAATCAGCAACTTGATATCCGAGCTGCCCACTAATATAGTGACTTACAATTGCCCAGTGCGCTGCGTTCACTGGAACAACAGAGAAAACAGAGTAAACCCAGTAATGTTGGTGTGTGACGATGGGGAGGCGATTGCTGCTGATCATGTTATTGTTACTGTGTCTCTAGGTAGACGTCTATTAATACATACTTTGCTTTTTTAAGAACTGACAATATTCAAGTATTAACTTTTTATTGTTATTTTTACCAGGTTACTTGAAGAAGCACCACTCGACCCTGTTCTCACCTCCTCTTCCATCTCTGAAGCTGCAGTCCATTCACAAACTAGGATTTGGAACGTGTGATAAAATCCACGTTGAGTTTGATTCTCCGTGGTGGGATGCTGACTGTGAGATCATCTATCTGGTGTGGGATGATGAGGTCTGTGGTGCTTTTTGATCAAATTACTCTAACTTAAAAGGATAGTTCAGATCTTAAGAGTTTAGTTCTGTTGAGGAGTTTTATAAAGTTAATATTTGTTATAGATAGCTCTTTGAAATACTTAAGTTTGAAGAAATACATATTACCTGTACATGTACTGTGCTTCTGGCTGGATTAAGTAGATAATCTGACTAGCTAGTCTGAGTAGGTCAAGACCTAAGTGCATTGCTGCCATCTTTAAACACCATCCATAATAATAATAATAATGAATTCAATTTATAACGCACTTTTCATTAGTGAAAATCTCAAAGTGCTACACACATTGAATGCTACACACATTCATAAACCAGTAGCGGCAGACTACCATGCAAGGTGCTTTCCAGTCCTACCGGGAGCAACTCGGGGTTAAGTGTCTTGCCCAAGGACACAACGACACATGGTGTGGGGAACCGGGATTCGAACCGCCAACCTTCCGATCGGGGGACGACTGCCATTACCACTACGCCACGGCCGCCCCCCATCAATCCATTATCTTTGCCTAGCTGCTTCTTCCGTTTTGGGTTGTGGGGGGTCACTGGTGCCCATATCAAGCAGTCACTGTGCGAGAGGCGGGGTACACCCTGGACAGGTCTCCAGTCCATCACAGGGACAGTTTAGAGTTACCAATTAGTTTAACATGCATGTTTCTGGTCTGTGGGAGGAAACCGGAGTACCCGGAGAAAACTCACACATGCATGGCGAGAACAGAAAATGACCGGTCTCCCCATTGTTTGTACCTTGAGCGAGGCACCTCCAGCAGGTGTTGACTGGCAGAGCTTAACTGGCAGAACTTATGAGACCCTGGCCTCCTCCTCTCAGTGTCAGAAGTGCCACTAAGGTAGAGACACATTTATTTTATACAGCTTGCACCAGATGACACCATCCTGCTGCACAGAGCAGCTGCCTAGTTTTGATATTTAGGTTTTATTGAGGTTTGAAATAGTTGTTGGAGATTTGTAAATCTGCACCTTTGTAAGTCACTTTTTGTAAATAGTTAGTGTAAATGAGGGAGTTTTATATTGTTCAGTTCATTGTTTATTCGTTTCTTTAAAAAATATGGTGTGCTTTTCAAATATTGCGTCCTTTTACTTTGATAAAATACTTTAATTAAATAAAACTAGCAACACATTACGTTCTGTTTTATTTACTTTAAAGAAGTGAGGAGTAGGGAGATGAAAAATTTTTGTTTTTTGATACTGAGACTGGACGAGTAGCTCTCGGCAAACTGCCGACTTCAAAAGTAGCTCTTGGTTCAAAAAAGGTTGGGCACCCCTGATTTAGGCACTCCTGCAATCGTCACACTTTTTCCTGTTAAAAACTGACTCCGGCCCCCCACCAGAGAAGGGAAAAGTTATGTGGCCCTCACAGGAAAAAGTTTGGGGACCACTGATCCAAAGCTTTCCCAAACAATCCCGTCGGTTCCATTGAGTGGTGGAGAAAAAGCACCTTTTGTCCCTCCGAGAGGTCGGTTAGGGTCATCCACAGATGGCATATCGTGATGACTACCTCAGCCATGCCTCTGCCTTAAGCAACAGCAGCTGTTCCCATCATGCGGAGCACAAGTCTGTTGCACTGCGGGCTTCATCCAGCACGTCAGCGGCAGCTTGTTTGTCCGTTGTTACCTGGAGCTCCTGTAGTTGTGTCAGCGTGGTATTTTAGTATGTAGCATTTTTATTTCCATTGCCTTTTTATTTCCACTTGTTCAAAAAAGCTTTCAGTGTGTAACTTTTATTACTTTTGGTATTTTAGTATGTAGCATTTTTATTTCCATTGCCTTCTTTTATTGCTGTTGTTTCTTATTCTATTTTCATTGATTTATTGTTCCAGTTTATTCATCTTTTTATCCTGTTAAGCACCTTGGTCAATGCAAGGCATTGTAGGAAGGTGCTATACAAATAAAGTTTATTATTATATTATAGTTTTTCAGCCAGGTAAGCTTGCATCAATGCGGACGCGTTCATCGCGCGTGCCGCGAGTCCCTGAGCTCTGTAGCATTTCTCGAGCAGAGAAGCTGAAGCTCGACAAGCTTTGCTGGGGAAAGTTGGTTTTGTCCCGGATGACTTGGGAGCCAGGTGAGACGCCAGCGTGTCCTCAATTTGAGGCACATTGGCTATTCCCACTTCATCCATCCCGTCCACATCAAGGAACTGCGAGAGTGGCAACAGCATGGGAGCTCTGGGCTGAGCCCAGGTGCGAGTCAGCTCTGTGAGGAAGTCCGGGAACACAGGCATCCTTTGCCTCGTGGCGGCCTGCTGTTTTGAGTAAAAATAGTTTCCTGCCAGCCTCGTGACCTGTTGATGAGGCGGAGGTTCTAGCCATGGGATCTGCAGCGCGTCCGTTGCTTTGTGACACAAGTCAAACAGAGCAGGGATGGAAAAGTCGGTCTCCGGGAGCACAGGTACCGGGGTGGGAGAGATCTTCTCCCTGTTCCTTGTATTCGACATCTGCGTCCTCCGCGGAAAATTCGCCTGAGGCTGAAATCGAGATCTCGTCCTCGTTCATCATGCCTCGAGTGTCGAATTTGACAGTTAAGTCCACCATGGGAGCCAGCACATCAGGGCTGTCGCCCCATTCGACTCGTGTGCTGTCATCCAGAGCCATGTTCTCGAGCTCCGGCATGGGAGTGAGGGGCTCAGTGGTGTCCGGATCCGCTGGCGCAGCAGCGGCGCCCATGGCCTTGGCGACGAAGTCCGCCCGGTGCCTCCTCACCGCCTCCAGCATCTGGCTGCAGTGTGGGCAAGAGTCGGGCCCATCCAGCACCATTTTTGCGTGTAACATCCCTAAGCAGATGGGATAGGCCTTGTGGGTGTCCATCGCTGAGAGGGAGAAACCGCATCCGCTGGGACAGGCGCGCGAGGTTGGGCTCGCCGTCCTGCTAGTTTTCCTGGGAAGTCTTGTCTTTTGCTTTCCTTTCTCTGGAGGCATGTCCGAGACAAGGCGAGCGAGTCCTTCCAAAATTATTTTCCTTTTATTTTGAGACGTCTCCTCCGTCGCGTCGCTTTCACTGGCTAGCCCGCTACGAGTTAGCAGGGGTAGCGGTTGTTTGCGCAGTTAGCGCTGTCGAGCGAAGCAGTCTGCGGAAAGAGGAGAAGAAAATACTTCGGGGTTAAGGGAAAATGTGCCGGACTAGCTTTCGCTAGCCCAGCAGTACGCAGGAATAATTCTCCGTACGCTCTGTGTAGGGAGCAAGCTCACCTCTGGTTGAGCGATGAAGCAACAGAGAAGTCCCGCGAAGAGAGGTAGTTCAGGTTTAAGCGAGGTGAAGGGCAATAAGAGAATGATGGATGGGCGTCAGCGGCTTAAGTACCCAGAGGGCGGGGCCTCTGGCGCAATGCTGACGCCCCTGCCGTAAAGGCGTGAATGTATTCCTTCAGGTAATCGCGCGGGGGCGCAATTCCCATGGCATATGTTGCACCGAGAGAAATGACTGAAAGGGAACTGGAGGTTATGCACCATAACCAATGTTCCCTGAAGGAAGGGAATAAGGTGCAAAACATGTTGGCCCCTCCAATGCCCAAGCCTGGTGAAGTGCGTGCAGAGGTCGAACGTGAGGCGTGCACCATCTTTTATACCAGGGGGGCGGGGCCCCCTGGTGACGTTGACGCTCACTTGCCTTAAAAGGCATGATTAATGCTTCAGGTGAACCGCGCGGGGGGCGCAATTCCTATACTATCTGTTGCACCTTGTTCCCTTCCTTCAGGGAACATTGGTTATGGTGCATAACCTCCAGTTTTTAGTTTAACTCCAAAAGATTATGTTTTACAAAAAATGAATACTGAGCTCATAAAAGAGGTCAAAGGAACAAAACTGAACTACGGCAAAACTGTGAACAAACATGCTGCACAAACAAACAGGGGTATATACTCACTGATCAGACCATTAAGACACAATAGGGGTAACTAATCAGGATACAATCACTAACTATAACAACCAACCCAGTACAGCTAAGTTTGATAATAAACTAAACACCAAAAAGTGGAAATCAAAAATATTAAACTTTAAATACAAATATTCAAATGCTTTTTTAAATAACGAAAATATAAGATCCCCTTCTCCAGCAGGAACTAGTGGTGCAGTCCAATCAGCTCCATGTATTTCAGTGTGCTAAGCCCTGGCAACTCCCAGGGACCACAGCAGGTAAAAACCGGTAAAAGAAACAAAAATTAATCAGAAGCACAAACAAACATGAACAACGAGTTTATATAAATCCATATGTTTATGTTTATTAAATTTGTTCTTTTTTTTTACAAAAAACCCAATACAAAACAGTCCCATAAATGATAACATACAAAATGTTTAAAAAAAAATGAAAGGTAGCAGAAAGAAGAAAAAATCTTATTATATCTGCCCCTTTTTTCAAACAATCATTTCAAACAAAAATAATCTTCCAGTAACAGAACAAAATGAAAAACTATCTAATTTTCTAACTAATACAATACACATTACGCTACTTCATATATATATTTTTTAGCAATTTAGTTTTGATCATTTTCTTGAATGTAAACATTGACTTGGCATTTTTAACTTCATTCTCCAAACCATTCCATAATCTAATTCCCTGGATTGAGGTAGAACGTCTCTTCAAACTATTTCTGAATTGTGGTTTTACAAATATATCTGTCCCCTAAGATTATAACAACTTTGTCTTTTGACAAAATGCATTTGGATATTTAAAGGTAATGCATTATTCTGAGCCCTATACATAACTGATAAAATATTATATTCTACCAAATCATGGAACTTCAATAATTTCATATGTAAACAATATGTGTACAGTATAATATAACAAACAAAATGTGCACTCTTGCATATAGAACGTGTATTAGCCAACCAATAAACGTTTTATTGCAAACTAAAGTGTTTGGATGAAAAATAAATGGTTCGTATATGTAAGAATTAATGACTTAGAGTGTGGCCATGGGTTTGTCCATCACACACATGAACACAAAAATCTTAGACTGAGACCATTTCTCTCAGGTTGATGCTGGTTTGTAATATTTCTGCACAGTAAAGTAGTTGAGGAAATCAGAAGTGTGACCATCTTAATTTGATGTTTCTCACCATGTTGCATCCTCTAGAACTAGACATGCATACAGTATTTTTTTTTCTGTCTTAGTTAATATTTTAAGTTGTGTCAATCAGAATAGTGGTCTGTAGTGGGTTCTCCTTCAGCACCTTTGATGATTCCCCAGTATTCTAACTCAGCTCCTTCTGTTTCTACTTTTTAAATACTATCCTCCATTTATTTTCTGTAGCGTATCCATGGGAAGGGTTGCAGAGGCAGCAAGTCCAGGAAGGAAACCCGGAAAGATTACTTCTTCCTGGGGGATTAGGTTTCCAGAGAGGACATAAAGTGGTCTTTGGGTGTGCCTAACAACTAGAGACTCATCTCTAACCTGGAGAGAGTTCCACCTTTCTTTTGTGGAGAACTATGGCCTCAGACGGCAAGGAGCTGACTCTCATTTCAGTCATTATACACTCTGCTGCAAACTGCCCCAGAGCCTGCTGAAGTTCATGACCCAAAGACACCAAAAGAACCACATTGTCTGCAAAAAAGCAGAGATGAGACCCTGAGGTTCTCAAACCAGACCTGGGGCCTCATGTATCAACCGTGCGTACGCACAGAAACCTTGCTTACGTCACTATCCACGCAAAACTCCGTATGTATCAAAACTGAACTGAACGTGGATATGTGCGCATTCCCACGCCAGCCCCATGGCTGGCGTACGCACGTTTCGGTGGTTTTTGTGCCTTTGGCGACACTTACAGGTGATTCTGAAAAACTGAAGCCCCACAATCTGTGGTTGACTTTAAGAGCGGCTTGAAGACCTTTCTTTTCAACCGAGCATACTCTACCTCCTCATGATTCTACTTTTGATCTAGCTGATACTGTTGTTGATTTTAATTGTTTTATTAATTGTTTTATTGACATTTAATTCTGTTGCACCTTGTAGCACTTTGAGATTTTCATTAATGAAAAGTGCGTTATAAATTGAATTCATTATTATTATTATTATTATTATTATTATTATTATTATTATTAACTGTTCATGATGTGAAAATGATTAATATTCCCACCAAACACACGATTAACAAGTATTACATCCACATGACGCAGTTAAATAAAGGACGCGCAAAGTTGTGCAAAAAATAAATTTAACAGGAACGGATTCATTCAGCCTTACTGGAGGATATAATAAATAGTGTAACACGCAGAGCATTTATTTATAAACAGATATAATTTTCTGATCTAGGATATGGCTTATCAGCCGTTTTCAGAAATAATCATTTTTCAGTTTGGCACTGCTGCGCTCTGGAGCAACACAGGAGCCGTGCATCACGCGTGCACATGCAGATGTAACATGGGCTATGAAGGCCCGGATTGTGACTCAGAGGATGTGACTCTAAAGCCAACTGGTAGACTGTAAATAGTCTAGGGCTTCCCTATTACAAATACGCAGGTACGCCTGGCTTCAAATGACAAAAACAGAAGTGTTGTATACAATATATATTTTATTAATTCCTTTCTATATTAAAACAGCCTTTATTAGATGCATTTATGCTATGGTGGTTCTACCATGCCAGTTGTAAAGGGCTAGCACAACTCCAAATCACTTAACACCAAAGGATGTTACATGCCAGTAACATGAGAGCATATACAGTTTAAAACAAGGCACAGAGTTGGGAGCACAATATAGCAACCGTAGCAATCTGCTGTACAGGAATGACAGTTAGTAAGGTGCTTGCACATGATAAACAATATTAGAAAATACAAGCATGTACCTTAATCAGTCACAATCCCAACAACAAGCACATTCAATTAGTTGCAGTGGCAATCTGCCACCCACTGGCACATGTCCTAAAGAAACAAACAAATACAAATAACTTTTAACAGAACTCCACAACAATATGTGGAGCAGCATTGACAGCACCCAACCAGCCATAAGTGACTAATGAAAAAAAACATTTACCTTAGCTTGTGCTTCAGGGCTTTGCACAACTCCATGAACACTGCAGCAGCACTCACTACAGCCACATGCAGCAAGAGACTAAACAGCCAACACCCTGGAGAAGAATGTTTGGCTTACACACCTGGTGCTTAGTAACACTAATGAGCTAAACCACACTGAAGGTGGAGGAACAGGACACGGTGTGTTCAGGGAGCCAAACCAGAGTGGGAATTTACAGCCACTCTTCCAATGAACTAAAACCACCCGGTTACATCCTACCCCCCCTTTATGGATCGGTGGCCCACCGATAAATCAAAACCGCAACCAGGGTCAAAAAGTGGCGGTAACCAGGCTGCTGGCACCCGGGTCCACAGAAACAGTAGCCCTACAGTCGTCACTCCTAACCGGTCGTGGGAGGTGATGGGGGTTGGAGTGTTTGCCAGCGGTTTTACGGCTGGACTTCCTGGGGCCGATGATACTGCTTTGGGGAGCTTGTACAGCCGGTGGCGCCTCATATGGCATATGAACTGGAGGCCTTTCCGGTGGTTCTGGCTTCACAGACGGGTTACTAACAGCCTCTCGGACCACCAGCCAAGATCCAGACTCCACATCATCCTCGTCACTAGTCTCATCAGGCAGACACTGCAGCCAAGCATCAGGGCAGGCATCTGTAGGTGGTAGAGCAGGTTTTATAGCAGTACGATGCACTTGTCTCACAAGATGAAGCTTATCAACTGGAGCAATTGAATATACCACACCACCTGTACTGGGCCCTCTCACGACTTGGTACACTGTGGACCCCCATGCATCTTGAATTTTTCTGCGACCTGGGCCCACATCACGCAAATACACTCTTTGTCCCACTTCAAGTGGCTTGCACTGAACCTTTTCATCATGCCTCACTTTCCTCCTCTGGGCTGCCAGCTCCACTCTGCCCCTGGCAGCATCCATGGCCACATTCAGACGCCTCCTGTGCTCTGCCACCCAGTCACACACACTGGATGCCGTAGGCTCCGGAAGATGGCCAAGAAGGAAATCCACTGGCAAGTGAGGTTCTTGTCCAAACATGAGGAAGTGGGGTGATTCACCAGTCGACTGATGGGCAGTGGTGTTATAGTGGAAGACAAGCTGTGGGAGGTGTTCTGGCCAATTTCGTTTTTCTTCTGGAGGAAGGGAACGAAGCAGGTTAAACATAGTTCGATTAAAGCGTTCACACTGTCCATTTCCCTGTGGGTGGTAAGGTGTGGTACGACTTTTCTGAACTCCATACAGCTCACATAGCTGTTGCACCAAGAGACTCTCAAAGTTCCTCCCCTGGTCTGAGTGGATGCGAGCCGGTACTCCAAAACGGTAAAACCACTCACGAACCAGGATCTTCGCTACCGTAGCTGCTTTTTGATCACGAGTGGGGATGGCTTGGGTGAACTTTGAAAACACATCTGTCATCACCATCACGAGCTCCCTTCCATCACGGGCGGTTTCCAACAGTGTAAAATCAATGGCCAGCAGCTGATTTGGTCTTGAAGCAAGGAGGTGACCCATAGGAGCACGAGCTCTTGGTTGGGTGTTTTTAGCAAGGGTACACCTCTCACACTGCTGGCACCAGTCCTTTACATCTTTGTCCATCCCTGGCCAGAAACACCTCTGCTTCACGACATCAGTTGTCCTCTCTATCCCTTGGTGGCCATGATGTTGATGAAGCTCCTGTAACACCTCTGATCTTAAGCTCTCTGGGAGAAGTAACTGGAGAACCTCTTCTCCACCATCTGGTCTCCAGCTGCGCCGATACAGGAGGTCCTCCTTCTGGACAATTCGACCCCACTGTTTTACAAGTCCCCGGGCCTCTGGACCCAGACGCTCCTTCTCAGCACAGCTTGGCGCTCTCTGCTGCTGCCAAAACTCCAGAAACGCTGAGATGGCAGGGTCAGCCCTTTGGAGTACCCCCAGATCTTCCCCGCTGCGAGATGGCAGAGCTGTTATGACCAACTGGACAGGGTCTTCCTGCATCCCCACAAACCGCTCACCAATTGCCTCTGGAATGACTGTTCCTGGGAGGAGGTACTCCAATTGCGTTCTGTCCCCACTAGTCTGTTGCCTTGAGAGGGCATCCGCATTCTTGTTCACACGGCCTGGGCGATATCGGACTGTATACTCAAATGCTGAGAGTTCAGCGATCCACCGATGCTCCGTGGCGCCCAGTTTGGCTGTGTCCAAATAACTCAAGGGGTTATTGTCTGTCCATACTATACATCGGTGGCCCCACAGGTACTCTTTGAACTTCTCAGTCATGGCCCACTTCATGGCTAACATTTCGAGCTTCATGGAGCTATAATGTTTCTCAGCAGCATGTAAGCTGCGGCTGGCATATGCAACTGGTTTCACTTTGCCACCTTGCTCTTGAGACAATACGGCTCCTAGCCCACTGTGGCTGGCGTCGACCTCTAAAATGAAAGGCAGAGAGAAATCAGCAAAAGCAAGTGTGGGGGCACTTACAAGCTTGGCCTTGAGCTCCTGGAAGCTCCTTTCACAGTCCTCCGACCAAACGTCTTCCAACAGTTGCCTTCGTCCTCTGCACACCTTCGACCCAGCAAGTTCTGCAACAAGACGATGAAGGGGGCCAGCTAGTTTAGAAAAATCTTCTACGAACCTCCTGTAATAATTGGCAAACCCCAGGAACGACCGCAACTCTGAGATGTTGGTGGGGTGAGGCCAGTTTAACACTGCCGCAACCTTTCCTGGGTCCGTGGCCACGCCCTCCTCAGAGATGAGATGTCCCAGATATTTCACCTGCTTTTTGAAGAAGTCACACTTTTCTAACTTGACTTTCAATCCCTCTTGTTTTAGGCGACTTAGAACCCTTTCCAGCCGTGTCAAGTGATCATCAACACTGGAAGAGAACACAACAATATCATCCAGATATAACAAAAGTGACTGACCATGCTGGGCCCCAAATATCCTCTCCATCAAACGCTGGAAAGTCCCTGGTGCATTGCATAGTCCAAATGGCATACGGTTGAACTCGAACAGGCCAAACGGGGTGCAGAAAGCTGTTTTTGGCTTATCGATCTCTGCAACTGGAACCTGGTTATATCCAGAAGCAAGGTCCATTGTCGTAAACCAGCGGGCGCCCGAGAGGGAGTCTAGTGTCTCTTCTATTCGAGGCAGTGGAAAAGCATCCTTCCTGGTCTTTTTATTAGAGCTTTAAAGCACTTTGTGATTTTATATCTGTGAAAGGTGCTATATAAATAAAGTTTACTTACTTACTTACTTTATTAAGTTGTCTGTAGTCTACACAAAGGCGAAGACTACCGTCCTTCTTTCTGACTAGGACAATTGGGGACGCATAAGGGCTACTGCTCTCTCGAATTACCCGGGTTGCCAGCAGCTGGTTAATGTGAGACTTAACTGCCTCATATTCAGATGGAGGGATGCGCCGATACCGCTGTCGTATGGGAACATCATCTGACAAAGGGATGCTATGCTCAATTAAATTGGTAAAACCAAGGTCACCATCAAAAGCAGAAAACACAGATTCATACTTTAGCAATAAGGCTCTCACTTTGTGCTGCTCTATTCCATCTAGCATAGAGAGATCAAGGGAGGTTATCTTCTCTCTAACTGAGCCAGTCTCGGCAGTATGGGACCTGACTGCAGTAATAATTTGCTCCTGCAACTCTGATGGTAGGCTCACCACAACTATAGGAGACAACACTCCAAGAGAACAGCGGGGTTTCAGTGTAACCGTACACACCCCTACATTCACCACAGGAACATAAACAGTACCCCGAACAACATGCAAGAGAGAAGGAGACACTAACAAACCCTCAGGTAAGCCAAACTTTGCATTTAAGGGTTCAATCAAAACAGCCCCTGCCAAGGCCAACATAGCAGAACAAGTAGCAGGTACAAGTTTAGTAGTGCCAGCAGGAACTACCACAGGTCTTTTACCACGCAGCTTTGCGACACTAGTCTGAATAGGGCCTTTCTGCAAGTTGGTCTGCTGATATAACTGGAAGGCAGGAAGCCAGGAACTGAAAGCCCCCAAAACTGTAGGGCGTTCAAACAACTCTGGGCCATACTGGTCAAACAACTGAAAATAGTAGGCCTTTATGACATTCATCCCAATTATGCCCGGTATATGAGGTAAACCAACCCGACCTGGAGGGTCTCTAACAACCAAGATCCCTCTTCTAGGAATTACCACACCACACACCTCTATGTCGGGCTCAAGATAACCCAAGTACGGAATGCTTAAACCGTTGGCAGCTCTCAGCTCTAACCAATGACAGGACTTTAACTTGTCTGGAAAATATTTCCTGAAAAAGCTCTCTGAAATGGTAGAAACCATAGAACCTGTGTCAAGGACACATTGGACCGGAACTCCAGATAATTTCACAGTGACTTGGGGACAAGGCGCCATTAAACACTCCTTCACCTCATCTACATGGGGACCCACTGAGCCTGAACCACCCCCTCCTAATGTCTGGCTCCTTACACTAGGGGGAGTTAGTTTTCCGACAACTGAGGGCTAGTGGTGGCTTGGACCCGAGGGGACCTGAACTGGGAACGGGCGTTACAGTACCGAGCAATGTGACCTGGTTGTTGACACCTGTGACAAATCACACTACTAAGACCAGAAGAACTGGCCACAGGGTGCTGCTGCATAGCTGCAAGGGATTGAGTGATCTGATCCAACTGGTCCTGTTGCTTTTGTACCAATTTTGTCAGAGTGGCAATTTGTGAGGAAGTAGAATTAGAGGGGGGCTCAATTTGGAGAGTGGGTGCACTAGCCCGTTGTACAGCACAAGAGGACGACACAACACTATTGTTGTCCACCCCACCCTCACGCTCCCATGTAATGGCCTCAGCCCTAACTTCCAGCAATGTACACCTTGGATTGTCACGAACGTAACGCTTTAATTCCCTACGCAGATCAGAATTGCTAACATTTTGAATAAATTGATCACGAAGTAAAATGTCTGCATTAGTCATGGCATGAGGAGAATTAGCTTTAACCCTGTTCATTAAACAAAACAAGGAATGGGAAAATTCCTGCAAAGTTTCACCATCTAACTGTCTCCGTGAAAAGAAGTCCTCTTGTAGTGAGACATACGACTGTTGACAACCATACAGTTCTCTCAAAATGGTGAAAACAGTTTCTGGATTCTCACGTTCAGCTAATGGTCTATATTTAATCTCATCCCGAGCTACACCTTCGAGATGGTCAAAAATGAAAGCAGCCTGATCTGTGGGTTCAACATGCCGAACTTGCATGCTGGTACAAACTTCTTCTACCCACTCCTCAACCCCAATACCATGAGTCCCCCTGAAGGTTGGACACTTTCGCTCCCTTGGCAGGTAGATGATGCGGTCAGTTGTCCCCATGCTCCCCAGAGCTGTACGTGTACTGGGACCAGCTGGTGCATCATGTTGAGTTGAATTTGCCAGTGCAACGTCCCGTTCCTGTTGCAGACGACTCCTATCGGCCTCCAACTGCTGGACTCGAGCCCGGAGTTCTTCAAGTTCCTCTGCCATAGGAACGGGGAGGTGGGTCCTTCTTCACTGTCGGGGGGTATCCAGCTAGGTCCCACGATGTGCCTACTGTTAGCCTATTATGCTCCCAACTTCTAAATGCTCTTTAGAATAGAGATAATTAAATAAAATATATATACTGTATATACACACACAAACTGCCTTATCAGCCAGATCCTTCCAGCAACGCCAGTAAATGTAACACGGGCTATGAAGGCCCGGATTGTGACTCAGAGGATGTGACTCTAAAGCCAACTGGTAGACTGTAAATAGTCTAGGGCTTCCCTATTACAAATACGCAGGTACGCCTGGCTTCAAATGACAAAAACAGAAGTGTTGTATACAATATATATTTTATTAATTCCTTTCTATATTAAAACAGCCTTTATTAGATGCATTTATGCTATGGTGGTTCTACCATGCCAGTTGTAAAGGGCTAGCACAACTCCAAATCACTTAACACCAAAGGATGTTACATGCCAGTAACATGAGAGCATATACAGTTTAAAACAAGGCACAGAGTTGGGAGCACAATATAGCAACCGTAGCAATCTGCTGTACAGGAATGACAGTTAGTAAGGTGCTTGCACATGATAAACAATATTAGAAAATACAAGCATGTACCTTAATCAGTCACAATCCCAACAACAAGCACATTCAATTAGTTGCAGTGGCAATCTGCCACCCACTGGCACATGTCCTAAAGAAACAAACAAATACAAATAACTTTTAACAGAACTCCACAACAATATGTGGAGCAGCATTGACAGCACCCAACCAGCCATAAGTGACTAATGAAAAAAAACATTTACCTTAGCTTGTGCTTCAGGGCTTTGCACAACTCCATGAACACTGCAGCAGCACTCACTACAGCCACATGCAGCAAGAGACTAAACAGCCAACACCCTGGAGAAGAATGTTTGGCTTACACACCTGGTGCTTAGTAACACTAATGAGCTAAACCACACTGAAGGTGGAGGAACAGGACACGGTGTGTTCAGGGAGCCAAACCAGAGTGGGAATTTACAGCCACTCTTCCAATGAACTAAAACCACCCGGTTACACAGAAGCAGCGATCAAACTGTCCCCGAGCTTTCCAGAGGGAGCTGGCAGGCCGATCAGGGCTTTCCAGTCCACACAAAGCCGATTCATGTCCAATGGAATGTCTCATCTATATGATTCCAAAGGCTGAGTGGTCGCGCTTTGGAGCGCGCGCGCACCCTCGCCGGTGTTACACGGCAGCTGGAGGTGTTTCATAATCTGCGTTTATTGTAGATTTCTCCAAAATGACACGTGAAAGTACACCATATATAACTTGTAGGAGAGTAAAAGCTTCACAGACAAACAGACTGCGCACAAGGCTGCGGCGCGCGCAGCGTTTGGAGACTCCAACATCACGTCATGTCATGAAAACTCTCCACTGAGACGCACAGACTCGTTTCTTCATATCATCTATTAAATAAACAAAGATCTATGTTCTACCAAACATCTAAGTTCCTCTGTGTTTACAGTAATTATGGTAATAAACTCGTGCGCAAAGTTAATATTTTCACTCAGAATGAATGGATGAGCCGGTTGCGCACCAAAGCAGGGTGCGCGCACACACAAATACCGACACACAATCACTCGTTCTTTGCGTGATAAACACATTTTATTACTATTCTTACTTAGGATTTTTTCCTCACTCATATTATATTAAATTCATTATTTTCCTGAATCTAGAAATAATTTCTGATCGCGCAGGGATCAAACAAACATGTCCTTCACACATGCAGGAAGTAATTTGCATCTGTTTAACATATGTAAATGCAGGCGTGTCAGGGGAGGTGTCTCACGTGCGCTCAGTTCCACGTTAATTGTGATGTACAAAAGGAATGTGCGTGGATTCAGGTGTACGCACGGTTTGATACATCTGGATTTTTTTGTGCGTACGCAGTCTTCTGGATTTGACCGTACGTCACGTTTCAGTAAGAAATCCATGCAAGTCTTTGTACATGAGGCCCCTGCTCCTCTGCACGACTGCACCTTGATATCCTGCCCATGAATGCCACAAACAGGATCAGAGACAAGGAACAGCTCTGGGTGAGTCCAACCTGCTGCAGGAAAGATCTTGATTGTGCAAGGGATGCAGACACAACTCTTACTTTGGTTTCACTGCTGACCTGGACTGGCTGTCTTGTTGGACAGCAACCAGGTCCATGTTTTGAGGAAGCTGAGGACTCAGGGAATGACGAGTCTCACGGCAGAGCTCAATGAGGTTGTTCAAAAGCTCCCTGGCTGAACGGTGTATGGAATGAACACAATTTGTCCCAAGATGCTGAAGACCCATGAGGCTGTCGTGGTTTTCACACCTCTTCAGTGTTACATGGAGAACCAAGACAAGCCCTGTGGAGCAGCAGACCCAGGTGGTGGTTCCCAGTTTCAAAAAGGGGGGACTAGACAACCTCAGATTTATTTGGAATGTTGCTTTTGCTATGGGTCATGGAACAGTGGACCAGATTGCTATGGACGTCATGGAAGTTAGACAGTCATATGTTTGTGGCTCTGGTGAAGGTCTGTGACCATGTTCTCCACACATTCTGGGGAGTGCTGCAGGAGTAAATTTCAGAAATTATCCAACTCGAGTCACAGAGAGGAATATTACAGTTCCACTTTCAAACTACCGGTACTGGTAATTCGTTCAGAGCTTTCCTGTATCAATCCTTAAAGATTTACTCCTCCGTTAGTCATTTTGACCCATACTGCTCACAGAACAGAAGCAACTTGCAAGATGGTGTCTCCTGCAAGGTTGCGATCCCTCCCTGACTGTGTGAAATTACCATTTTAAATTTAAAACCTATCAGGCTGCTGCGACGCTGACAGCTCATTCATTTTGGGCTGTCACCTTTTAGCTAAACATAGAGCAGATCTCTGCCCAAAAGAACTCATCTGACAAGTGATGGAGGCATTTTCTCTGCCGCTCAGTCGATGAAAAATCCACTGAGAGAACATCTTTCATTCCGCACAATCAGCGCACGCTCCGTGCTCCGTTAGATATGCATGCACACCTCTTTTAGCTGCAGAAATAGACTCAGATGTGATTGAAATGAAGTCATTTTCCCTTTAAAAACACAAAAAGTCATGGATTTTGCAGGATTTTACCATACCATATCATACCACTTTATTTATAAAGCACTTAAAACAGCAATAAGGCCAACCAAGTGATGTAGGCTCCATCAAAAAACAAAACAAGGCAAAGACACAGGACAAAAACATAGAGCCAAACAGCTCAAAATAAGAAATTACTAACAATATAGAATACAGACAAGTTAAAATCATCTCACACAGTGAGTGTCAAAAGCCATGCAATAAAAGTCAGTTTTCAAATGAGACTTAAAAATAATGAGAGAGGAAGCCTGCCTGACGTGCAGTGGTAACTCATTCCACAGTTTTGGACCTGCAGCAGAGAAAGCCCTGTCACCTCTAAGCTTAAAACGAGTGCCTGGAACCAGTAAAAGCATCTGGTCTGCTGACCTCAGAGAGCGCTGTTGGACATATGGCTGCAGCAGATCAGTGAGATAGGAGGGGGCAGAACTGTTCAGCGATTGAAAAACATACAGAAGGATTTTAAAATGAATTCAAAAGTGAACCGGGAGCCAGTGAAGGGAGGCCAGAACTGGAGTAATAGGTTAGGTTAGGTTAGGTTACTTTATTTATACCCAAGGGTAAATTTGGTTTGCAGTGGTACAAAGCATACATCCATCCATGCGCACACACAAATAAAAACACAGTAAAAACATTTAGTAAAAACACTTCAAAGAAACCATAAACAGATAATGTTGCACATAACGGTGTTAAGGCTCCCCAAATCATATTTAAAATGAAAAATAAAAAACATTTAACCACTAAAACCTTCGACGTTATTTCAGTTTGTTTATTTCAGTAACAGCAGTGGGAACAAAGCTAATGTGCTCTCTTTTGCCAGCAAAAAAATCGGGCTGCAGCATTTTGGACCAGTTGAAATTGTGCAATGGATATATATATGTAGGTATAGGTACAGGTGGTCCCCGACTTACGACGGCCTCGACTTACGACGTTCCGACTTTACGAACTTATCTTAATTAATAAAAAATATGAAATTTAAAAAAAATTGTGTTTAAATGTTCTTGATTTCATGTGTTTAGCACTTTGTTGCAGCTGTGGTTGTTTTAAATTGCTTAATAAATAAAGAATTATTATTATTATTATTACATAATTTTTAATTTTTAAGCTGATTTACGAAGTTTGCGGCAGTTCCCGACAGTTTCCGACAGTTTTCGGCAGTCAGTTTTCGGCAGTGCCCACGAGTTTAGTCTTAGCCAGATAGCTCCAGCCAGAGCCATATAAAGTGAGAGTTCTGACACTCTTTGAAGTCGCCGACAGGGGTCAATCGTTCCAAACAACGGCTATGGAAACCTTGTGGAGCTGCGCCCTCTGGCGGCGACAGAGCGCTACTGCAGGCAGCTTCAGTCTGTAACCAGAGCATGGAACGAATCGCCCCCTCCATGACCCACGTGACTTCCGCATTCCATTCTTACAACGGAACTCGATGGAAGTGTCGCAACTCTCACTTTATATGGCTCTGGCTCCAGCCTCGTAGCTCCAGCTTTGACAGCCGGCTTTGTCCGATCAGATGTTCCTGCGCTCGGATACATGATCTGGAGCTGAACGGTGGTTTTGTGGAGGAACGGGTGGGCGAAGCAAAACGACACTGTTGACCACGTGAAGCAGCAGACAGCAAGCCGGACTGGAGTAGCAACGAGCTAACATTCTAACAAGCCTTGCTGTAGGATGGACGGGTGGATGCTAATGCCCCATCTGGGACACGGAGCTGACGGGCGGCGGCTGGGAGCTCGCCTCCATGTCCGCCTGGCAGCCTAAGATGTTGTCTGGACACCAAGCTAACATGCAAAAATGTGGACAAACAGCTACAGCAGCCTTGGAGGGGCTAACGCTAACGGGTGCTGCTAATGGCGGGGCTAACACGCTAACGCGGCGCAGCTTGTTTTGGATGGACACAGCTGAGAAACGGCTTTCAGCAAGTTTTTAACTATTTTTCTGGCTCCAAATGTATGAAGTTAACATGCTAACAGTCCTTCCTGTAAACAGTTTGGACCGTGTGGAGCAGCACGAAGCTGCGGAGCTCGGACGTGCAAGAGCTAACATGCAAAAAGATAAAGACAGGCTTGACCAGCTCAAAGTAAGAAATTAAATATTTATTTTTTAGCCCTGGACTGTAAGTGTTTTGTGATAATTATGTAGCTGTGTTAGGATAGGCGAAGTGCTTGGTAATTTGGTAACTGTTCATTACCGTACATGTACGTGTATCAGTGGCGGCTCGTGTGGTTCCGACTTACGGATTTTCGACTTACGAACGGTGCGTAGGAACGGAACTCGTTCGTAAGTCGGGGACCACCTGTATATATATGTAGGTATAGGTATATATATTTATAGAAAACTACTGCAAAGCCATGAATATTCCAAGTCTTTTATACATATGTGTATACTTGCTGTGTTCTGTCATGTTCTTTGCAGGTTTGCGGACAGCGGTCGGGTGTGTTTGCGTTGTGCTCTCTTTGTGTAGGTTTATCATATTTTGTAGTCTTACTTTCCTTCTTTCCTTTCTTTCTATCCTATTTAAAAAATTCATAATGGTGTGAAGAGGATGGCTGTAAGGTGAGAAGGGAGGCCATCTATAAAAGGAAAAATAAATAAAAAAATATTTGTGCAGTGGAGGTCTGACTGATTACATAAAGGAGAGCAGTGCAGTAATCAAGCCTAGAAGTTATGAAAGCAGGTATTACTGTCTCAAGATTACTTTTGGACACTATGGGCTTCAATTTAGACAGTCGCTTCAACTGAAAAAAAAAAACCAAGGATCGTATTCACTTGACTGTTCAGTTTCATGGAAGGGCATTTTCAGTCCCACATTAGTGACAACTTGTTTCTCTAACGGGGCTAGAGAGGAAAGGTCAATGTAGTGGTTCTTGATTGTGCTATTAGGTGGAAACAACATGACTTCTGGCTTCTTCTCATTAACATTTAAGAAATTTAAAGCCATCCAGTCCCTGATGTCAGCCAGTTAGTCAAGAAGAGGATGGAGAGCATGCACCAGTGTGTTTCAAAGGGAAGTAAATTTCACAGTCACTGGCGTAAAAATGAAAAAGTAGGTCATGTTTGTGAAAAATAGCACCTAGTGGCAGCAGGTATAAAGAAAAGAGAAGAGGATCGAGAAAGGACCCCTGCGGAACTCTCCACAGAAGAGCTGCCAATGTTAAAAATAAAATCCTTGATGTTGACACAAAAGGTTCTTTCAGAGAGGTAGGACCTAAACCATTTGAGGGCTGACCCTGTGACGCCCTTCCACTGCTCCAGCCTGGAAATGAGGATCTCATGGTTAATGGTGTCAAAAGCAGATGTAAGGCCCAACAGATTTTCATTTTAACAACCTTAAGTGCCTCTTCTACAATAAACTCACTCAAAGCAGGCTGCGGTAGCTCAGCGGGCTCGTAATCTTGAGGCTGCAGGTTCAAGCCTTGGTTGCATCAGGAAGGGCATATGGCGTAAAACCACTGCCAAATCTTTCAAGCCAAGTTAGCTTGTTGTGGTGACCCCTGCAGAAGGAAGCCACTGAAAGAACACCAACAATAAACCCACCTTATTTGTTCTTTTCACATCTTTCAAACACATGACTCACCTACATCCTGCTCAGCTCCTGATGTTGAGGAACTCTTCTGTTCTGCTGGGTTTGGGGCTATGGGTTCGTCAGAAAAAGTACAGTTTAGCTCCTTTTATACACAAGGATCCATTTTAGAAATATATATTTGGGTTAAAACAAAAACTGGTTTATTGTTGATTATCAAAAAAGGCGTTCAATACAGGATCAACTGGACTTTCTTTGTTGCAGAAAACGTTTCGACTTCTGTCCAGAAGTCTTTTTCAATTCTGAATGAATGGAAGCTGTGAGAACGAGAAGTTTTATACAAGCCACGCACCAACATATGAAATTGGAAACTGGAAACTTGTATAATTTCATATGTTGGTGCGTGGCTTGTATAAAACTTCTCGTTCTCACAGCTTCATTCATTCAGAATTGAAAAAGACTTCTGGACAGAAGTCGAAACGTTTTCTGCAACAAATAAAGTCCAGTTGATCCTGTATTGAACGCCTTTTTTGATTTTATCATGTCCTGGACGACTGAGAATCTTCACCAGCATATTGTTGATTATGTTCACACTGAAATTGTTATTTGAAAGAAGAACCTGAGTTTTGGACAAAAAGGGCAGTTATATACTGTATTTGAATCTGTTTTGGTTGCAGATGAATATGGTTTACAGCAGATGTGGTACACACTTGGTACGTTCCCAAAGAAGGTTCTGAGTACTATTGTAGAACTCTTAAATCTTCTCAGTATAGTTGACATCTTGTCTTCTGCAGGTGTGTGGTTCATGTTAAATCCTCTGACAGAAGAACATCTAGGTGTTTGTTATCAGTGGTGAAGAGTTGCTCCTTCGTGTCGCCCTTCTGAAGTCCAATCAAACCATTTAGACGCATGTTTGCTCACTTTTTTTTTTTTTTTATAATTTAAATGTCCTGAAAGGTTGTTTTTTTAAGTTCTTGACCAAATCCATCACTTTTTTATGGAAGAGGATTAGGGCCACAGAACAATAATTATTATTTTTTCATTAATGCCGTGATTAAAGTCAGAATTATGATAATAAAGTCAGAATTATGAGGAAAAAAGTTACAATTATGAGATTAGTGAAAATTCTGAGAAAAAAGTCAGAATTACATAGATGGATTCTAACTTTATTCTCAGAAATCTGACTTTTTTCTCAAAAATGGGGGAAATTTTGTTTTTTAACCATGGCCCCAATCCTCTTCCATACTTTTTTAACCATTAGCTACTTTAAAAAATCGCATGATGTTAAAAAGTATTTTATTTATTTATCTGAAAGAATAAAAATTTCCCCAAAATAAATTTTTATCCAGTGGGACAAATAGTCAAAATGTCGATTCACAGATTATGTCTAATAAGTGCAAATAACCTTTAAACAAACATTAAACAGAAATAATAAGACTGTTCTTTTACAGACCGAAGCTGAAAATAGCAGAAATCCAAAAATAAAAGAATGAAATGTTTCTTTAAAATTCACCAAAAGTATCAAATTGTGGTGTCCGTATTGAACGTTTTTTTGATTTTTATCATGTCCTGGATGACTGAGAATCTTCACCAGCATATCACCAAAAGGATGTTTTGAATTTCACGGGAGAAAACCACCAGCCCATAAAACACTAATTATCATGTACAGTCAGTCAATTAGTCAAAGTCAAAGTCAACTTTATTGTCAAAACTGCAATATGTACAGGACATACACAGGATTGAAATTGCATTCCTCTCTGTCCCTCAGTGCAACAGTAAACATTTAAACACTAAAACGCTAAAACATTTAATAAACATAAGCATAAAATGAAATAATAAAAGTGTAATACTGTCCTGAGTTTTTGCATAGTAGTTTTTGCATAGTAGATAGTAGTAGTATGAAAGTATGAAAAGTTACACAAACACTAAAACACTAAACATTTAATAAACGTAAGCATAAAATTAAATGACAAAAGTGTAATACTGTCCTGAGATTTTTGCATAATATTTTAAAAGTGTAAAAAGTATATCTATAAAATAAAATGAAAGTTCTGGCATTGACATTTGTAATAGAGTGACAAAGCAGCATATGAAGTTTATGTACACAGTATATGTATGAGGTAGTTGATATTGGTATAGAGGTACAGTGGCATATGTAATAAGGCTAGTAAAAAATATATATATATATATATATATATCAGCAGTAGTGTAGATATAAAAAGTAGTGTAAATGTAAACAGTAGTAATAAATGTAAACAGTAGTAATGAATGTAAACAGTAGTAATAAATGTAAACAGTGAATGTAAACAGTAGTATGACTATAGGCAGTAATGTAATACAAACATTAGTGCAAATATAAGAAGTAGTGCAAACTGAATGAGCACATGACCGTGAGTTGAGTGAATAACCCGTTTTGATGACACAGAGTCCAGTGTTAAAGTCTTTGTGTTGTGTGGTAATGTGTGAAAGTTTTTTGTGTTAATGCAGTACAAGTGGGAGGGAGGGCAGAGCAGGTAGAGAGTTAAGCATCCTGACTGCCTGATGAACAGAGCTGTCATTTAGTCTGCTGGTTCGAGCCTGGAGACTCCTCAGTCTCCTCCCTGAAGGCAACAGTCTGAAGCAGCTGTGTAGTGGGTGTGTGGGATCACCTGCCATGCAGAGGGTTTTCCGAGTGAGGCGGTTGCTGTGTAACCCCCAATTTACACTACATGCGTTCCGGCTCCGGTCCTCTCCGGTCCGACCTCCACAGCAAATACGCACCCATTATAATCAATGAGAGCGTTTACACTGGCTCCGCACGGTGGCGGCGAGCGGACGGCAGTCCGTCAAAATTAGAACAGATCCTATTTCTGCCGGACGCCGGAGCTGTGCCGG
>JBBPBX010005136.1:49657-68724 GCA_038048925.1 Garcialebias charrua | reverse complement strand
AGTGGAGACTCATCAGGTGGATCACAGTAAAATAGATCATTTTTCTTCCCCATAAATCAGTTATTTAAAATCTAATCTGGAATCATTCCTCCTTGTTAGACTTCAGTTGACCTGTTTAAGTTGGGCCAAATTTGTTATTATCTTTTGATTTATTTTTCATTGAAATTTAATTATTTGTTAGTTTATTTTTGGAACTGTTAAATTGAATTATTTGGTGGATTTTTGAACACCTTTGTCCTTATTTAAGTCTGGACCCTCACAATTCTATTTATGTTATGAACTTGTATTACTAAAATAATAACAGAATATGATAGAAGTTGTCTAACAATTGAAAAGTGGAAGCAGAACACTCCCATTCTCTTTTCACACTGATGCCTCAAACAAGGTGAAGATGAACCATGTTTTATTAATGATAGTTTTATACAAATGGATACACCTGATATATACAAATAAAAAACATGAACAAACTTACTTTACAGTATACAAACATAATTATGCATACTTCTACACATGCTTAAAAAATTTTTATGGCGCCCCCCCATAAAAAAATATCACCAGCCGCCACTGATATATATATGTATATATATGTATATATATAATATATATGTATATATATATATATATGTATATATATGTATATATATATATATATATATATATATATGATCAATGTGTTGAGATTTATTTGACTTTTTTACACTGTATATCCTGTTGATAGCCTTAATGTTTCCAATCTTTTAAGGACTGTGTTACTGCAGGTAAATTTAAGTGTTTTTCAGTCGTCCTCTTGACTGAATAATTGCTGTATTGTTTCTGCAAGTTTTTCTTTTCTTGAAACAGTAAATAAAAACATTTAACATTTAAAGTTAAACACATTTTTTTTGTTGTTAAAATAAAAACAAGTTTTGGTCCAAATCAAATGGTAAAATGGTAAATGGAGCTTATTTATATAGCGCTTTCTAGCCCCCTGTGAGGAGCCCCAAAGCGCTTTACAATACCAACCATCCACCCATTCATACACACATTCATACACCGGTAGCGGTGGTCTGCCATGCAAGGCGCCTTTCCAGTCCTACCGGGAGCAACTCGGGGTAAGTGTCTTGCCCAGGGACACAACGACACATGGTGTGGGGAACCGGGATTCGAACTTCCAACCTTCCGATCAGGGGACGACTGCCATTACCACAACGCCACGGCCACCCCTATAAATTAGCCACCCCTATAAATTAGCGGTAAGTTGATTTTTATGGTTCCTATATTCCAGATCACATAGCAAGTAGCACTCATCTTAACTAAATCAAAAAATTTACAGCCAATCCATGCGATCGGTATCAGTGATCAACAACAAAAAACCTGATTGGAGTATATATATATATATATATACTGTATATATACGTAGCATTGTGGATCAACCAATTCACTGGTGATAGCCAAAACTAGCTGTTGACCTGATAAAGAGGACCATCATCCTAACGACTGATCGCCAGTGCCATGATGGCTGCTTGCTATTCACAGAGTCCAACTGTCCTCTTCTTACGATTACTGGCATCACTCAGCCCTCTGTGAATAGCAAGCGGTCAGGGCACTAAAGGCCCAGGCAGAGCTCTGCGTACGACCTGTACGCCGCTCTACGCGCGTGTTCTGTGCGCACGCGTTCACAGGCACAGCTCTGCGTTCGTTCTCGCGTTAAATGCTCGCGTTTTCGCTCCAAATTCTTGTCGTAATTTGAGCAGCTGCGCTCAGAGCGTTTACCTACGGGACAAACTGAGGTCGCTGATTGGTCATTTGCTGACACGCCTACTGAATTGATTGACAGGTCGGGTGGGGAAAAAAGGCACGGGCTGCGCAGCGGTTTTCTGTGTTTATATGTTAATAAAAAGTTCTAAAAAATAAAATAAAAACAGGGAGCGCTGGTCCAGCACACCAGAACACCAGGAAATATTTAGAACCTCGCACAGCCACGTTGGACATGAGTTTAGTTCGCTCGTGACAAATTCATTCATTTCCTTCTCATCGGAGGAGGAAGCGATGCGATCACTTGACTTTTGACAAAAAAACAAAAGAAAAGTCCAGATCAGGGACGAAGAAGGGGAATTTAATACATTTGTGTCACATATAAAACCGTCCGGCGCCGGGCAGTTTATTGTGAGACAACGCGCTTGCTTACGCGGTCGTAAAATTTGAGCTTTGCGCGTTCGTGCCCTGCGGGGCTACGCTTGTGCCTCTGCGTACGTACGGCGTACAGCGGCGTACTGCCTTACGCAGAGCTCTGCCGGGGCCTTAAGGATCAGTCATTAGGCTGATAGTCCTCCTTCATCATGTGAACAACTACTGTAGTTCTGGATGTCACCAGCAAACTGTTGATCAGTGTTGCCAAGTCTGCTTATTAAGCAACTTTGGGCTTGTTTTTCTCTAAAGTCGCTTGCAAATCTTGTGAGTCACGTTTTTTTGGGGCGTGTTTTTGAACGTGAAGTTTCTTATTTGGGTTTGACTTTCTTTCCGAGTGAAACTGGTTGATTATCTCCCAGCTCCGCACAATAAAACAAAAGACGAGCGGTTGTAGTTTGTCCCTTCCATGCCCCGTTTTCTGTTTATCGCTCCCACCCATATGATGTTGATCGGCCACAGGCGAACACCCCAACACTCATACTGTGGCAGAGCATTAGGGGGCTCCACTCACACGCAGATGTCAGGATGTTTTGTTTTTTAAAATACAGTATGTAGAAAAAAAACATGATTTTTTTGTGCTTTTTTAAAATCAGAGCTTAAAGCTGCTATATGTAACTTTTCTAACAATATTTTTTAAACACATTTCTTCACTCTGTCACTACCTCCTGACAGATTGATGTTAGACAAGTAATCTCTGAAAAAAACTTTAGTCCCCTTGCTTCTCTAAAAGCATTTCTAAAAAGCCACAGTGACCCGCCGTTAACCAGCCAATAAAAACAGAGTTTTTAACCAGCCAATAAAAACAGAGCTTCTCACTTCTCACGCTCCTAACCCACACCCCCGCCTGTCCCAGCCCCAGCGGCCGCGCACGTTCTCGTTGAAATTATTGCAAAGCGATGCAAAACTGTTTTGTATGTGCAGGTATCAAATCCGATAATTCTCAATCAGGTCATCTGGACAGTTTCTTTTTGTATGTGACACAAATGTATTAAATTCCCCTTCTTCATCCCTGATCTGGACTTTTCTTTTTTTTTTTTTGCCAAAAGTCAAGTGATCGCTTCCTCCTCCGCTGACTCCATGACTGAAATGATGAGGAAATGAATGAATTTGTCACGAGCGAATTAAACTCGGGTTCAACGTGGCTGCGCGAGGCTCTGCAGATTTCCTGGTGTTCTGGTGTGCTGGACCAGCGCTCCATGTTTTTATTTTATTTTTTAGAACGTTTTATTAACATATAAACACAGAAGATCACAGCGTCTCCGACAGGACATGCAGTGGAGGCGGAGCAAAGGAGACTGAGCAGAATTTCAGCGAGAGCAAGGGGGAGCAGAGCCATATATGGCTCTGAGGGGGAGGGACCAGAATGCTTTCCCTGTTGAAAATTTTTCTAAGTCCTGCGTTCTACAGAAAATTACATATTGCACCTTTAAAAGTGGGTTAAAAAGCGTTCAATACAGAAACAACTGGACTTTATTTGTAACAGAAGACGTTTCGCTTCCCATCCGGGGAGCTTCATTAATTCAATGAGCAGACTGTAGCCGTTTTTGCACTGCACAGCCCTCCCCGGCCCAGCTCGTCCCGGGTTGCCCCTGAGCCCAGCCTGGCCCGCCCCCGCTCATTTCGCAGTGTGCGGAGAGCCGCCTTGAAGTGGGTGGGGAGTTCTTGTGTGCGCGCTTGGTGTTATTTACGTTCTAAAATGAGCTGATTTGTAATCAGTTATTAACAAAAATTAAACTCAGAAACACTAACATATATATTCAGCTAACACATGTTTTTTTTTGGCGTTTCTGTAGTTATATTTTAATGAAATTCAGCTCGCGCTGAAAGGCGGAAATGCTCTGTATGGGTGCGCGCTTCGTGTTATTTAAACTGGGCCCGGGAGCTTGGCCCGCTTAGAACCTCCGTCGGTCGGGTTCTAAAACTCGGGCTGATGCCGGCCCGAAAAGGCAACTGCGAACAAGATGAACCCGGGTTAGAAGCCGGGTCGGGCCGGGCTGGGCCGGGGAGGGCTGTGCAGTACGAAAACGGCTTGTGAGAGAGAGAGAAGTTATACAGGCTGAGCCACTGACATGCACCAACTTATGTAAATTGGAAGCTAACACACACACATACTTGGGATAACATGTACAGTACCTGTGACCCATTCAAAGTTCAGTGTGTGAAAGCAGATATGAATGGGTCACAGGTACCGGTACGTGTTATCCCAAGTAAGTCTCTCTCTCTCTCTCTCTCTCTCTCTCTCTCTATCTCTCTATCTCTCTATCTCTCTATCTCTCTATCTCTCTCTCTCTCTCTCTCTCTCTCTCTCTCTCTCTCTCTCTCTCTCTCTCTCTCTCTCTCTCTCTCTCTCTCTCTCTCTCTTCTCTCTCTCACAGTCTGCTCATTGAATTGATAAAGCTCCCCGAATGGGAAGCGAAACGTCTTCTGTTACAAATAAAGTACAGTTGTTTCTGTATTGAACGCTTTTTTGACTTTTATCATGTCCTGGACGACTGAGAATCTTCACCAGCTTAAAAGTGGGTTATTCAAAGTATTTAGCATAAGTTTGATGTTGTTTATTTGTAATGCCATAATAAATGTTTATACTGTTTTAAATGGCGTCTGTTTTACACAATGTGGTGGGTTGCCAGTTGGGCTTTTTTTTTTTTCTTTCAAAGAGCTGGATGCTGGTTTCTACCGCGAGATCTGGCAACACTGCTTTTGATGCACTTATTTATAAGACTGACTTTAGTGCGGCTCCTTTTGGATCAAAGATGAAATTGTTTTTTTAATCCGGCCAGACTCAACTTCGTTAGATTTTTCTACCTGGATTACTGAGCATGCTTCAGGACATTTTAGGAGGGAGTCCCCGACCTACGGCAACTCAGACTTACGAACGCATCTCATTAAAAAAAAAATAATACTGTAATAATAATATTTATTTTTTAAATAAATGAATACATGTACAGTACTGTACGGTCACCAAGCACTTAGCCTATCCTAACACAGTTTTTAAAGATGAAGGAGTGAGTTGAATTGTCTCCCTTTCACATAAAGGGAGATAGCTCCCTTTATGTGAATGGAGCCTGCTAGGGAGGAGGGAGACAATTCAACTCACTCCTTCATCTTTAAAAACTGTGTTAGGATAGGCTAAGTGCTTGGTGACTGTACAGTACTGTACATGTATTCATTTATTTAAAAAAATAATTAAATGTTTTTATTTATTTTATTTTTTATTTTTTTGGTATGTGATCCGACTTACGTCATTTTCGACATACGAGCGGTCCTTAGGTCCGGAACTCGTTCGTAAGTTGAGGACTCGAGTTCACTGCGGTTCCCCTTTCAAAGAAATGTCCAAGTTGTAGACTTTAATTTAAAAGACTTCCAGATGTTCTTCAGACAGACATGGCCAGCGGCCAGCGGCGACACAGCGGTGCTTAGTGAAATCAAACCAGATCCTGAAGTCTCTCCTCAGCGTTCAGCTCGGTGCGCGCGCTGCTGCGTCTGAGCCGCGTGCGTGTTGCTGAGTCAGACACGGACGACGGTTCGGTCCGCACCCCCACCTCTTCTTCACGCAGCTCGCTCCGGGATTGTTGTTTTCTGCGGGGGACAACTTGTTCGTTGGCGCCGCCGCCCATGGGCGCTGCTGCCCCCCCGCACCCACCGCCGCTGCTCGGGCTGTCCGGTGCGCCTCGTGCCCGCTGCGCCTCCGGGACGAGCGTCGAGCTCAGCTTTTGTGAATGAACACGGAGACATGATGCGAGTGACCGCCGAGCTCCGCCGTGCGGCTCCCGGGCGGCCGGTGGCGGCCGGCGGGAGGGACTAGCGGCGCAGAGCCGCGGAGCGTTGCGGACAAAAGCGACCCTGACTGCGGACTGCGGGGACGGAGCACAGCGTCAAGCTGCGGAACTGAACCATGTAAGTGAAGCTCCGAGTCGTTTCGTGACGTGCACGAGCCGTGATTTAATGGATAACTGGCCTCCACGCTGTGCCCCGCAGGTCCGTGCACATCGTGGCTCTGGGCAGCGAGTGTCCCGGAGGAGTGGGCTCTGGGGAGGAGGTGATGGGCCAGGGCCAGCTGCAGGGGGGCTTGCTGTGGAGCTACCTGGGTCACGGAGCCCTGGTGGGACCCTGCGACCTGGAGGGCAGCCTGCACAACCCGGCCTTCATGGAGTACACCTCGCGCGTGTTTGGGGACGTTACTGTGGTGGTCCGAGACTGTCCCAGCTGGGTAAGAGACGCCTGGTGTCCAAAGTGGACAGAGACAGATCGTTCATCCTGAGGTTTTCAACAGGAAGCCTTCAGGAGGAGCTGTGGTTATTATAAGACATGTTACTCAGAAGACTTTCAAACTAAAAGATGCTATTTTAAGATGCACAAAGAACCTCCTGATGACACAACTCTTGTTCTCAGCAGAACAGTGAATCACTGGGCACGTCTTATCATAGGCAGTGTTGCCAGGTGAGAAATGTAGGATTATCGTACTAGACATAAAATTATCGTATTTTGAGGGAAATTATTGTACACCCGTCATAACCAAAATAAGAAGTATGCTCTATAGTCACTCTATTGTTGAATAGCGTCTAACAGGCACTCACAGCATTGTGGCGTCAGTACGGGTGGGAACCATAGACAATAATACGTATTAATGTCTTTACATAAATGTTCACTCATTTTCATCACTTCTTCTTCCAGACCGGTGTCACACGGCTCTGCTTCTTATTTTCTAACTCATGGGGCGGGCGCAGCGGACGATTCAGCCAATCATGACCGTTGTTCTGAGGCAAACGCATGCACGTCACTCTTAGGTCACATTTAGAAAAGCACGATTGGCTGGAATTTCTAGATTCCAGATGTTCACAAAAAAAAAAACTCAGACAGACAGTTGCGATTGGCTGATGGCAACCGATTACAACTACACATTCACGGAATGGTCAAATTATCGTATTTTTGGCCCTTTTCGGGATTATTGATCGTACATCGTACAGAGGGCAAAATTGTCATACAAATACGATAATTATCGTACACCTGGCAACACTGATCATAGGGCTGTCAGTGCACGTCAGGGGAGGGGGTTCTGGGACAGTTTGTCAGTCTTGTTTGTTTTATTCAGATTGCTCAGAACTGTTAGTTTGACTCTGCTGAATGAGGTTAGAGCAGTTTTACCAGGTCTCTGGGGGGTAAAGTCCCAACACCGAGGCTCTGGGGGGTAAAGTCCCAACACAGAGGCTTTGGGGGGTAAAGTCCCAACACTGAGGCTTTGGGGGGTAAAGTCCCAACACTGAGGCTTTGGGGGGTAAAGTCCCAACACTGAGGCTTTGGGGGGTAAAGTCCCAACACTGAGGCTTTGGGGGGTAAAGTCCCAACACTGAGGCTTTGGGGGGTAAAGTCCCAACACTGAGGCTTTGGGGGGTAAAGTCCCAACACTGAGGCTTTGGGGGGTAAAGTCCCAACACTGAGGCTTTGGGGGGTAAAGTCCCAACACTGAGGCTTTGGGGGGTAAAGTCCCAACACTGAGGCTTTGGGGGGTAAAGTCCCAACACTGAGGCTTTGGGGGGTAAAGTCCCAACACTGAGGCTTTGGGGGGTAAAGTCCCAACACTGAGGCTTTGGGGGGTAAAGTCCCAACACTGAGGCTTTGGGGGGTAAAGTCCCAACACTGAGGCTTTGGGGGGTAAAGTCCCAACACTGAGGCTTTGGGGGGTAAAGTCCCAACACTGAGGCTTTGGGGGGTAAAGTCCCAACACTGAGGCTTTGGGGGGTAAAGTCCCAACACTGAGGCTTTGGGGGGTAAAGTCCCAACACTGAGGCTTTGGGGGGTAAAGTCCCAACACTGAGGCTTTGGGGGGTAAAGTCCCAACACTGAGGCTTTGGGGGGTAAAGTCCCAACACTGAGGCTTTGGGGGGTAAAGTCCCAACACTGAGGCTTTGGGGGGTAAAGTCCCAACACTGAGGCTTTGGGGGGTAAAGTCCCAACACTGAGGCTTTGGGGGGTAAAGTCCCAACACTGAGGCTTTGGGGGGTAAAGTCCCAACACTGAGGCTTTGGGGGGTAAAGTCCCAACACTGAGGCTTTGGGGGGTAAAGTCCCAACACTGAGGCTTTGGGGGGTAAAGTCCCAACACTGAGGCTTTGGGGGGTAAAGTCTCAACACCGAGGCTTTGGGGGGTAAAGTCCCAACACTGAGGCTACACCGAGGCTTTGGGGGGTAAAGTCCCAACACTAGGCGTGTTTCCATCAAGGTTTCTAGGTGCGCATTATGAAGCATCGCATCAGAAAAGCTAAATGGAAACGGCATAATTCGAGTTAACTTCCTCTAAGTCGCTCTAAAGTTTATACGCTCGCTTGAGGTAGTTTTTGGGGAGTCGATTCAGAGCTGAGTCGGCTAAACGACAGATGGAAACAGATTAGCCGACTCAGTTCTGCCGCAGCGAACATTCACGTCACGTGACTGATCAGCTGTTTCCGCTCCGGACAACATGTAACATCGCTAAAACTAGTTGGCATGACAGAATAAATACAACTTGCCCGATAGCAACACATACCTGAAATATTCTCTCCATTTTGCCGAGATGTCTGTTTTCAAACGCTACTTCCTGTTTACTGTGGAAGTGCGTAACGCTGACGTCTGACGTATGGCGCTGACGTGTGACGTAATGACGCTGACGTCTGACGTAGAGACGCTTTGCGTGGCATTGCAGATGCGCTTCAAGCCAGTTAATGGAAACACTTCTGATCCTCATAATTTTAATTTACATTTTAGCGAAATTTTCTAAAATTCGCTCAAAAATCGAATTTAAATTGGATGGAAACATAGCTTTGGGGGGTAAAGTCCCAACACTGAGGCTTTGGGGGGTAAAGTCCCAACACTGAGGCTTTGGGGGGTAAAGTCTCAACACCGAGGCTTTGGGGGGTAAAGTCCCAACACTGAGGCTTTGGGGGGTAAAGTCCCAACACTGAGGCTTTGGGGGGTAAAGTCCCAACACTGAGGCTACACCGAGGCTTTGGGGGGTAAAGTCCCAACACTGAGGCTTTGGGGGGTAAAGTCCCAACACTGAGGCTTTGGGGGGTAAAGTCCCAACACTGAGGCTTTGGGGGGTAAAGTCCCAACACTGAGGCTTTGGGGGGTAAAGTCCCAACACTGAGGCTTTGGGGGGTAAAGTCCCAACACTGAGGCTTTGGGGGATAAAGTCCCAACACTGAGGCTTTGGGGGGGTGACGGTGGTGCTGCCTGAGGTACGATTCATGGCGCGGGTTGAATCTGTATGTTGCGTTCCTCACGCCGCTCCTTGTTTCCTGTTCTTCCTCCAGGACCTGTTGGACAGTGACTGGGCCAGCGTACGGAAGGTTCTGGAGCAAGCGGACATCCTGGTCATTAAATACTCTGTTACGGACAAGCTGGCCTTCCAGCAGGTCCGAAACGGTTTCGCCCCGAGGCTTCGCCCTCTCCTGAGGCACTGGGGCGTGCCGGTCATCCTTGTTGCTGTTGGAGCTCGGCTGAATGGTGAGAACGTTGCTCTGAGCTTTTCCTCAGCGTCGGGTGGAGTTGTTTTTGTTGTTGTTGTTGCCAACATCGTCGTCGTGTGAACAGAACACAAACATCTCAGTTCTTCAGCCGCTGACGTTCATGTTTGATGCTTTTAGGACAATACCATGTTTTGATGAGATCTCTGTCTGAACCTGGTGTGTCCTCCTTGTATGAGGAGGATGCTCGTGATTAAAACTCTCCCCTTGGCTGCCTTCAGGCAGTTGGCTCACACCTCCCTGAAGGAAACCCACCATAGCGAAACATGCAGTTCCTGGTTTTTCAAGCGTTTCGAGCTGCTCAGACGTGCACAGCAGCAGCGCGTGTCCTGCTGTAAGTCGATTAGGGCGCTTTTTTTTCATTCAACCTTTATTTATACAGGCTAGCCTCGTTGAGCCACGGGGACTCATTTACAAGAGGGACCTGTCTCACTCAAACCCAGGGTCAATTTAGAGTTACCAATCAGCCTAACATGCATGTTTTTGGACTGTGGGAGGAAACCGGAGCACCCGGAGAAAACCCACGCATGCACGGAGAGAACATGCAAACTCCACCCAGAAAGGCCCCGGACCGGGGTTTGAACTGGGGACCTGCTTGCTGAGAGGCAGCAGCTCTACCAGTTGTGCCACCGTGCTGCCGTGCTTGGTTTCAGCCTGACCGTGTTACACACATAACAACATACATGTGTATTTTTGAGCTGACCCCTGGTGAACCCAGAACCTGTCAGCAAACCCATCAAACACACTTGGAGATATCTTTAGCTCCTCTGTGGCGGCATGGTGGTGCAGTTGGTAGAGCTGTTGCCTCTCAGTGAGAAGGTCGCCGGATCAAATTCCAACAAGGGTCCTGTCTGGGTGGAGTTTGCATGTTCTCTCCGTCCATGCGTGGGTTTTCTCCGGGTACTCCGGTTTCCTCCAACAGACCTAAAACATACGTTAGTCTGACTGGTAACTCTAAATTGTCTCTAGGTGTCCCTGTGACGGACTGGAGACCTGTCCAGGGTGTCCCCCAAACAGTGATTGCTAGTCATGGGCACCGGTGACCCCCATGACTCCAAAAGGAAGAAGAGAGTAAAGATGATGACGAATAGCTTATTCAACGATTTAATAAAGTTCTTATCTGCTCAACACACGTTGAAATTCCTTCAGAGCACCACGGCAGAACGATCACCGTGTGAGTCTCTGCCAGACAGAGCGAAGCGTGATTAACTCTGAGCCCGATCCTTTGGCTGGGGTTTTTGTCTCTGGCCGCTGCGAGTTCTGGTTCTGTCCCTTGGTGGCTGCAGAGAACAACAGCTGAAGTTCTGGTTCTGTCCCTTGGTGGCTGCAGAGAACAACAGCTAAAGTTCTGGTTCTGTCCCTTGGTGGCTGCAGAGAACAACAGCTAAAGTTCTGGTTCTGTCCCTTGGTGGCTGCAGAGAACAACAGCTAAAGTTCTGGTTCTGTCCCTTGGTGGCTGCAGAGAACAACAGCTAAAGTTCTGGTTCTGTCCCTTGGTGGCTGCAGAGAACAACAGCTAAAGTTCTGGTTCTGACCCTTGGTGGCTGCAGAGAACAACAGCTAAAGTTCTGGTTCTGACCCTTGGTGGCTGCAGAGAACAACAGCTAAAGTTCTGGTTCTGACCCTTGGTGGCTGCAGAGAACAACAGCTAAAGTTCTGGTTCTGTCCCTTGGTGGCTGCAGAGAACAACAGCTAAAGTTCTGGTTCTGTCCCTTGGTGGCTGCAGAGAGCAACAGCTAAAGTTCTGGTTCTGTCCCTTGGTGGCTGCAGAGAACAACAGCTAAGCTCCCTGCTGCTCCACTTTAGACCTCCTGAGGTGCAGCTGTGGCAGAGTGCTACTGTACGTGTGTTACTACAGCCAATACACCAGCGCTTATCCAAGGGCACGCTCATTTACAAGACTATACGGCCGATATGCCAAGTCACTTCTTGTCAGACACACACACACACACACTCCTATTAACTCCTCTACCTCCTTTACTCTCGCTCACAGACACACACTCAGCACATCTCCGTCTCTGGGCCATGCCTGCAGCTTATTAGCTGTATGATTTATCTCAGCACTTGGCTGCACGTCCTGCTCATTCTGCCTTTTCTACACTTTGCAGGCTTTTTGTTGTTCTTCTACAGAATAATCTCCCTCTTTGTTTGATTCTTTCCTGCTTGGTGTCTGTGTAAACAAGCCAAAGTGCAGCTGGTTGTAGTGCAGAAGCTGCAGCTGATTTGAGCGTTTTATTTGATGATCATCCTTTTATAAGACAATAAGTGTTTGCCCCCATTTGAAATGAGGGATTTGTGTGGCGTTTTTATCACTTTTCTCCCCCGTCAGATGAGTTAACGTCCTGCGTTTTGATTGGTTTTCAGAAGTCAGCTGAGCTCAGACCCAGTGACTGAAAGAAGTAGTGAAGGTTCTGATCGTAGAGGCTGTGACTGCTGCCCACAAACTGAGCTCGCATGGGGTGAAGCACACCTTAACCTGACACTTTGTGTCTTTAGCTCCGCCCATTGAGGGACAATCAGAAATGCGTCACAGTCACAAGTAAATTAGCTATATTTCTGTTGACCATAAAATAAATACAGGTAGTCCTCGACTTACGACGGAGATCCGTTCCTACGCGGCGTCGTAAACCGAATTTCGGCGTAAGTCGGAACATACATACTGCACCTTATACGTACAGTACTGTATTTTACCAAGCACTTAGCCTATCCTAACACAGTACCCTACATAATTATCAAAAAACACATACATTTGGGAGCCATAATGAAGGAAAAAAAGAGTTAATTTCCTATTGGGATGCTGGTGAAGCCTTTCCTACGTCCCTTTTCTGTATTCTCCATTCATTTACGACGTAAAACCGCATTCACAGTACAGTTTTGTTTTGTTTTTTTGAATGTCCAGAGGACCAGACTTAGCTTTTTTAGAGAGTACAGTGCAGAATTCCTCCGCAGCTACGTGTACTACGTAAAACCAGAAACCGGAAACTGCGTAACTTGGCTTTTCAAAATAAAATTTCATTTTTATTTTATTTTTTATTTTATTATTTTATGGGAGATGCGTCGTAACCGCGACACGACGTAACTCGAGACCATCGTAAGTCGAGGACTACCTGTAACTAAGAAGAGAGGGAAAGTAGCTACTATGATAACTTTTACCTTCATCTGTTGGATTGAACTTTTAACATGCAAAAGCAGGAACAAGCTCTTGGGGATTGTCAGGACGTGCAGCAGAACTGTTGGCATGCTCCTACAGAACCTCACTGACCTTCACAAGGTGAGGTCAGTGAACAACAAGGCCAGGCTGATTCTGGCAGATCCTGATCACCCACACCATGCTGAGTTCTAGGGATGCACAATATTGGATTTTTGGCTGATATGTTAAAGGAGACCAAATATTGGTTTTATACATTTTTATGGTATGTCTGTGGGCTATCCAGACCATGTTCATTCAATTTAATGCACAAAATAATTCTTAGATAATAAAATATCCCCTTTCTAGTTGTGCCTTTTCTGACTTCCGTTCTGAACAGGCTGTTTATGATAATGAGCTCTGAAGGCCACGCCCTTCAAAAATCTGTTTACATTAACTCCGCCCTCCAAAGGGGACCCTGAGTCAGACCCAGAGGCAGACGCCATTTTGGGCAGGGCAAATGAGGCGCTGACGCGTCGCGTAGGCCGCTGAGAAACATCCATAAGTTCACCCTCCATGTTAAAAACTCTTCGTTTGACTCTTCGAAAACAAGCAATAAGGCTGCAGAGTAACACACTGGCTGCTAACTGCTATACACGCTCTCTCTAGCGGGGACCGCTTTTTTCACGGACCACATCCGGCGCGGACCGGATATGGTCCGTGAGCAGTCGTCCGGTTGATTTAAGAGCCCGTAAATAAGTTTTTTCGTTGATAGATAATTAGTTATTAGCGGTACTGCATTTTAACAACAACGAAACATCGAACTCTAGTAGCCATTGTGCTGACATGAACTCAGGAAAAAAAACTGTGACGTCTTTTATACTGAAGTGGGTGGAGCATCACCAGGGGTTGCTAGGTGAGGGGCTGGACACACATTTTGTTCATAACAGCACAAAGAACAAAGTGCTGTGTTTTTCCCTTTGTGTGATGGGAAGAAACCTTGTCTTCCTGGAAGTCCTCTTCTTTCAAGTTTTCCCCCTGTTTAGCCTCCTCCTCCAGCAGCTCCAGCCAGACCTGGACTTCCTTGTGGTACTGCTCCAGCTCCCTGGCTGACGCTGCCGTCTACCACACAAATATAGAGGCACACAAGTGACCAGAAGAAAGTCGCTTTAGTCCAACACATGTGTTTCAAGTAATTTAAAGATGATTAAAATACATTTTAGAGTGTGTGTTAGTAAAATCTATGAAAGTGGTCACTACCTGTCCAGAAGCGATGCGTTGAGAGATGATGTCAAATCTCATGTTAAGCTGCTCCACTTTAGGTCCCACCTGGTCTTGGCAGTTCTCCACTCTGGTGGCCATGAGCTCGTGAGCCAAAGCTCTCACCTCCTCCATCTTTCCTTTGTTCAGGTCCAGCTCTGCACGCAACACCTGCACGATCCAAACGCAGGTGGTCACCAACCTTTAGGGTAACTTAACTGGTTTCTAAACCTTTGGTTACCATCTCTCAATCAAGAACCAGGACTGAACACCACTGTTTTTACATTAAGCACTTTGGGATGCATTTGGTTCTAAAAATACCTACCAGAACTTTTGTACCTAGCAGTTGCCCTTTCGTACCCACTGATTAAGTTTTGTACCTTTTGGGTAAGCAATGGTTGCCACTTCACACCCATGCACTTGTGAAAGTATCCGTGAACAGTATGCTCAACTTACTGACCCAACCATATAGACTAGTCTTCATCTCTAAAGGGTACTCCAGTTATATTAAAAAAAGTCACTGTTGGGGAAACTGCCAACATGGGTACCAAAATTCCAGGAGTTTTCAAATGTACCCATTTTCTGTGGAAATCAAATTGAAATCATGGTTTAAAAAAAAGAAAAGGAAATAAACCTAGAATTAAACATATAAAGGTTGGACATTAACAGGTATTTTAAACATAGCTCAGAAAAACATGTTTTAGCATGATTTTTGACTATAACAACCAGATTGGAAGTATGGAAAAGTTGCTATGTACCATATTTTTCGGAGTATAGGTCGCACCAGAGTATAGGTCGCACCATCCAATTATTGCCAAAGAATTGGAAAAATCCATATATAGGTCGCACCTGAGTATAGGTCGCACCTACGTCAAAATGTGGACCGTGTTTAGCTCTGCTGCAAATGTCTCTTCCACAGGAGCGCACAGCAAGGCTTTTAAGAAGATTAACACTTAAAAACAATTAATTGTTTGATAAAAATTATAGCAAATATGTGTCTGAGCTGAACTTTTCTTTAATAAATGAATAATTTTAGCAGGATAAACACCTAAAAAATATATTTGTTAGCTGACATTATTGTAAGAGTGTGTCTCAGTTTAATTTTTGTTAATAAATGATTACAAATCAGCTTATTTTATAAAAAGCCATATATAGGTCGCACCTGAGTATAGATCGCAGGCCATGAAAAAAATGATAAAAAGGTGTGACCTATACTCCGAAAAATACGGTACTGATATTTGTTTTGCTTTAATGTAGATAGCATTACAAAAAAAAAAGAGCCAGACTAATGATTAAATAAACTGTTTTGTTTAGAGCTAGGTTTACATGTTATGTACATATATCCCCCCCACACACACACCCACCCACAATATATTATATTTCCAAACCCTTATTCAAGTTTCTTGAAAAAGTTGTAGAAATGTATGTCCTAACCATGGCTGGCATTCTCAAAATCTCAACGGTAGATACGTCCAAAGTTGGTTGAGATTAAATCAAAAAGCTCAAATTCTGTGAGACGTCTAGATTCAGACAGACTAACTACCGATGGTTGACTAAGGTGTAATGGGTCAAACATCTCACGTATCACTGCTGCAGTTTTTGGGTCTCAATTGTGTTCACATCTTCCATGGAACACTTTGCCACATAGCCTTGATACAAGAAGGCTATAGGTATCTTATTCAGTCATTATCTTCCATTTCACATCTACTGCTTTATTTTAAAGCTATCAGGAGTTGTATTTGAGGCTAATGGGATCTCAAATTGTAACTGCAATATTGTAAAGGTTTGGAACTAAATAAGGCTCAAACAAAACCAAATACATGGCGTGTAGGAAAGAGGCAAATAATGTGTAACCTTCAGGACAGCATCTTTGGGTCCTTGACTGTCAATCTCATCCATCTTTATCTCAGCTCCATCAATCCATTCATTCACTTCCTTTATCTGTTCATCTAACTTCTGCATCTGCTGCTGGTAGTCCTGGAAAAAAAACAAAAAATAAACGACTGAGCATTTTGTCTCCACTGATGAAGTAAATAGCATGAAGTGCGTGCGCATAAAAAAAAAAAAAAAGTTGTAGTGTAGTGTAACAATATAGCTGAAATATCGCTGACCAGCAGCAGGTTGAGCCATTCTTCAGCTCTTGAAGTGACTGCAATCCAGTTGCAGTGCAACAGGCTGACTTTGTCGTCCACCAGACCCCCATTGCCCCGCAGGACAGCTTTAAGGGCCTCTGCAAGCTCCACAACTGCCTGCAACTGAGGCTGATGTCTCTCTATCTCAACGTGGATGGACTAAAAGGACAAATGGGGACAGAAGAGACACAATACTATGTTAGACTTATACAATATAGAAGGCCTTTAATATATTTACCATGCACTTTTTTTCCTGAAGTGTAGCGGGCTATGACCGTTGGGGATAAATTTCGAACAGCAATGGCTTCTACAAAGTGTCTTGAATTGTTCTTGAGGTTCTTAATTTTCTTGTTAGTCAAAGGCCCTTACTCTTGTATCATTAAAATTTTGAAAAACTTTTCCAATTACAGTATTTTCTGGACTATAGGTCGCACCTTTATATAAGTCGCTTTGTCCAATTATTGTCAATAAATTGGAAAAATCCATAAACAGGTTGCACCTTTATATAAGTCGCATCTATTATGCGTCACCGCTACGCGACGCGTCAGCGCGTCATTTGCCCTGCTGAAAATGACGACCACAGAAGCATGCACGGAAGGACTTTTCACAAGATTAACACGGTAAAAACAATTATTTGTCTGCTGAAAATTATAGCAAACATGTGTCTTAGCTTAACCGTTCCTTAATAAATTCACGTAATGGTCAAATCTGCTGGATTTAAATTTTTTCGCTTTGAAAAAGTACAAGGAAAAACAACTAAGCTAACCGCGACACATTTACGTCTATAAAACATCGAATTTTATCTCAAATAACTCCAACAGCTAACAGTTTGTAAATGTACATCTAGTGATTACTTTCTGTAAGTTTGAAAAAAAATCTGCTGTGTGGTTTATGAGCTATTTGCTCAAACGTACAAGGAAAAATCAACTAAGCTAACCGCGACACATTTACGTCTATAAAACATCGAATTTTATCTCAAACATCTCATAAAGCTAATCAGTTGTAAATATCCATCTAGTGATTACGTTCTGTAAGTTTGATCAAAATCTGTCCTGTGGTTCTTGACCTATTTTGCTAACAAACACTGAGCTAACAGCGAAGTAGCTAGTTCATACCTCCAGAGCAGGAGGCCGGGCTGCGACAGAGTGAATCCGACCAGAGGAGGCTCTCGTCGGACACATGAGGTGGGAACGGTTGGTGTACCCTAGCGGACAAAGGTGGTACTGCACCATTTTTGCCAAAATGGAAAAACGGTCATATCTGAGCCAAAAATTGGTCTAAAAATATGGGAAAAAATCCATAAACAAGTCTCACCTCTCTATAAGTCGCAGGGCATAAAATTAGGCAAAAAGGTGCGACTTATAGTCCAGAAAATACGGTACTCACAAAATAGCCTTTGAAACTAAAGCGAGGTAACCCTCAAGACGGATGTGAGACATTTTGTAACGCCCCTTACGACTGCCATTCTGCAGCTGATCGCCAACAGTCCCAGCCCAGTGAGACATTGGCTCAAGTGACTCAAGTGAGGAACTTCCTTCTTCAAGCCTATGTAGCACTCGATACACCTTTCAGATGTCTAAGCTTTGCAACTTTCAAACGGTGTGCGTGTTGTACCTGTGCCCACGCCACCTCAGCCTCCAGGTCACTGGGCATGCCTTCCACAGCAGAGCGCCTGGTCAGTTCAGCATCAGTGGCGGCGAGCCACTCTGTCAGCCCGTTCAGCTCCTTTCGCAACTTCCTCGACAACTTGAGACTTTTCTCCAGCTCCAGTTTACTCTCTGTCACCTAGAAAGAGAAACGTTGGAAAATTCCCCTCGTTCTTATAAGACCATTGCGATTGTTCGGGTGTGCACGGACCTGTGCTCCCAGCTGGTTGTAGAGCAGTTTCAGGGCAGTTACTCTGTCGTCCATCTCTTTGGGTTGTTCGGTCTGCTGTCTCTGAACCACCTGTCTGCCTGTTTTAATCACCGTTTCCACTTCCCCTTTCACTTCACTCAGTGCCTTATACAGTTTCTGTTGGACAAAAAAAAAAAACAGCCGCCACTTAAAACTAGGGATGCACCGATCCACATTTCTCACTTCCGATCCAATACCGATACTTTAAAACAGTGTGTTGACCAATACCGATACTTTTCCGATCTGATACCGTTCAGGTATGTGAATCTGTGTAATGACATTTTTGTACTGAGACTATTCATTTTAACATTGTGTGAGATATGCCCAATGAAGACACTCTCTCACAAACTTTAACAGCACACAAGAAGCAGGTCTACTGTATACCACACACATGTCCCTTCTCACTCATGGTTCAGCTGGAAAAACTAAAAAAACGCTAAGCACGATGGGAAAGACAACAAAATCCACTCCCTTAATGGTTAAGGGGAGTAGATTTTGTTGTCTTTCCCATCATGCTTAGTGGTTTTTTAGTTTTCCAGCTCCACCTAAAGCTGGAAAACTAAAAAAACTGCTAAGCATTATGGGAAAGACAACAAAATCCACTCCCTTAGTGGTTAAGGGGAGTGGATTTTGTTGTCTTTCCCATCATGCTTAGCGTTTTTTAAGTTTTTCCAGCTGAACCATGAGTGAGAAGGACATGTGTGTGGTATAGACTTGCCTCTTGTGTGCTTTTAAAGTTATTGAGTTTCCTGTTGTAAGGCTTAAGAGTGTCTTCTTTGGGTTTAACTCACACAATGTTAAGACAACAATCACAGAATGTGATGGAACACAAGTGCTCTTTGAAGCTGGATCGGAAATCTCGGCAGGCTGGATCCGATATCCGATACTTAAGTTATGCTGATATCGGATACCGATACTGGATCGGATCGGCCCCATCCCTACTTAAAACACAACCTATCCATCCTTTATACAATCACACCTG
>JBBPBX010005136.1:19890-33207 GCA_038048925.1 Garcialebias charrua | reverse complement strand
AATAAGTAAATGTTTTGTTTTTTGGAGCTTCTTTCTGTTAACATTCTGACTGAAAAGTGTTTATGGGTCTGGGTTTAATTGATTTAACATCAGTGGTTGTCAAAATAAGATTGACCGCTGAGCATCATTTGTTATGGTTTTACATAAATTTAGGTTTTCCTTTAAATATTTGTACTTTTGAATATAGCCGATGTAAAACAGATTGCTGTTAAAATCTTAAATATATCCCATAATTCATCCTGCGTTGAAAAATAAACAATTCAAACTACTTTGTGTCTCTTTTTTTTACTTTAGCAAAACATATTTGACACGGTCTTTTAAATATCCTTATGCATGTGTTGCCACACAACACTAATAAGCGGTATAGATCAAAAGTCCTGCAAAAATGATTCCCTCCACTTGGTCATCTTTGTATTGTTACCGTAAAATGTTTGAATTTTTATTAAAAGCAACAATTCTAATTTATACAAAGCTAGTTGTAAAAAGTGGCAAAAAACTTTTTAGGTAATTTAAAAGGACATAAAACTGATAAACAAGGCATGCAAATACCCTGATGCATGCTCAATAATCCAGGTAGAAAAATCTAAAAAGTTAAGTGGTCCTCTGGACATTAAAAAAAGACAACAAAAAATTGTGGAAACGTTACGTCTTTCATCCGAAAGACTTCCTCAGTCTGAGGTGCTGTATTCAGCTTAGTCTTATAAATAGCACCCTCTCACAGTGGATCAACCAGTTTGCTGCTGACAGCCAAAACTAGCTGCTCACATGATCAAGAAGGACCATCAGCCTAACGCCCTGATGGCTGTTTGCTATTTATAGGAGGTTGAGTGAGGCATGCTTATTCTGCCCTAAACTGCAGTACTGTGCAAAGACGCCTTTAGCAACAGGATCTTGAGTTACTGCTCTGGGATTTTATGTTTATTAAATGTGTTCTTTTTTTTTTTTTTTACAAAAGAAACAATGCAAGACAATCTCATAAATGATAATGTACAAAATATTTAAAAAAAAATGAAAGTAGCAGAAGAATAAATCTTATTATATCTGCCCCTTTTTTCGAACAATCAGATTAAACAATAATAATAATTTTATTTTAAAATTTATTAAAATTTATTAATTTTAATTTATTAAAATTATAATAATAATAATAATTTTGGTCCATAACTGGACCTTTTGTCCAATCTTCAGGACTGACTCGTTCTTACGGTTGGGCAATCTTTAAATCAAGACTCTCAGCTGGATTTGTGTGAGTTTCACTGGGCCAGTCCCGAACATTTAACTCATTCTCCTTAAAGCACAGCTGTGTGATTAGGGTCAGTGTCCTGCTAGAAGATGGACCTCAGCCCCAGTCTCAAAGATCTGAAAGACTCCAACAAATTATTTTCCAGAATTTCTCTTTGTTTTTGCTCCATTCATCTTTCTTTTAACTCGTCAGTTTCCTGGCCCATCTTTCTAAAAAACATCTCCACAGCATGATGCTGCCTCACTGAGCTTAACTGTTTTAAACAAGATGGTAGATCAGTCATGGTGTCGTGATGGGCCAAAGGTTTCAGTCCTATCTGGCTGCAGCACCATCTTTCACATGTTCCATCCATCCATTATCTTCCACTTGTTTCAAAGTGGTTCAAGGGGCAACGGATGACCATGGAGGTCCAGACTCTCCACAGCCACCTCTTCCAGCTCTTCTGGGAGGATTCCAAGGCGTTCCCAGGCCAACCAATTGTCTCTATAGCGTGTCCGGGTTCTCCCACCTCCAGGGTCTCTTTCCAATTGGATAACTGAATGCACCACCCTAGGGAGGTGCCCAGGGATCATCCCCGATGCTCAAACCACCTCAACTGGATCCTCTCGATGTGGAGGAGCAGCAGTTTCACTCTGAGTCTCTCCCAGATAACTGAACTTATCACTCTGTTTTTAAGGGAGAGTCCAGTATACCCTGCAGAGGAAACTCAACTGTCTCTATCTGCAATCCCATTTTAGGTCACTACCCAAAGTTTGTGGCAATAGATGAAGGTAAGAACATAGATTGACCAGTAAACAGAGAGTTTCGCCTTGTAGCTCAGCTCCCTCAGCACAACGGACCGGTACAGAGTCCGCAATGTAGACGCTGCATCAATCCGTCTGTCAATCTCACGCTCCATTCTTCCCTCACTTGTGAACAAAACCCCGAGATACTTGAACTCCTCCACTTGAGGCAGAACCCTCAACCTGACAACAATCCACCCTTTTCTGACTCAAGACCATGGTCTTAGATTTAGTGGAGAAAGTACTCAAACACTGTACTTAAGTAAAAGTACAAATAAACAGACAAAAATGTACTCTAGTAAAAGTAGAAGTACCAAATTAATGTTTTTACTTAAGTAAAAGTCAAGTACTTGCTTTTAAAAATAAGAATCAGAATCAGAATCAGGTTTATTGGCCAAGTATGTTGACACACACAAGGAATTTGTTTCCGGCTGTTCGTGTCTCTCTAGAAAATGTCTCTCTAAAAATGCTAAAAACTATACAGATACTTTACATTAAAAAAAACGTACAAATAATACACAAAATACATAAGGATTCACATCACATGGCGGTTGTGAATGGGTTGGGAGTCACGCTGATGGATGTCTGATGATCAGCTGTTGACGATGGTGATGGCCTGGGGGAAGAAACTGTTCTTGTGTCTGACAGTCTTAGTGGACAGAGATCTGTAGCGTCTGCCAGATGGGAGAAGTTGGAACATGTTGTGACCCGGGTGTGTGGAGTCTGTGATGATTTTTCCAGCCCGTTTCCTGGTTCTTGCGTGGTACAAGTCCTGAATGGAGGGCAGTGAAGCCCCAATGACTTTCTCAGCTGTCCTCACTGTTCGCTGCAGCCTGTTCCTGTCCTGCCTTGTGGCTGCTCCAAACCAGACTGTGATGGATGTACACAGGATGGACTCAATGACTGCAGTGTAGAACTGGATCAGCAGCTCCTGAGGCAGGTCCAGCTTCCTCAACTGGCGTAGGAAGTACAGTCTCTGCTGGGCCTTTTTGAGGATGGAGGTGATGTTGTGCTCCCACTTCAGGTCATGTGAGATGGTGGTTCCCAGGAACCTGAAGGACTCTACCGTAGACACGGGGCTGTTGAAGATTTTGAGGGGCAGCAGTTCTGGGGGGTGTCTCCTGAAGTCCACTCTCATCTCTACTGTCTTCAGTGTGTTCAGCTCCAGTTTGTTCAGGCTGCACCAGGACATCAGTTGTTCCACCTCCTGTCGGTACGCAGACTCGTCGTAAAATACTTAAATAGGAAAATACTTAAATAGGAAAATACTTAAAGTATTAAAGTAAAAGTACTTGCTGAATGTATTACCTAATGCAATGGTCTACAATAAAGCTCCCCTGACATCATCTTTTAACTTTCCATAAAATGGCACAACATATATATATATTAAGATTGAACTCTGATCGTTTTTGCTAAAACAATGTTAAATGAATGCAAATTCCTCTCAAAAATAGTTTAAAATTAGCGCCGTTTTTTTTACATGGTAAATACGGATTTTCCCGTCGCGTGATTATGACGTCTCTAGAGTCGGCTCCAACGCGCACATTGAATACAATGTAGGAAGATGCAAACGCATCCGTCCAATTTAGCCATTTAAAACTTTAGATTTTAGCGGTTTGTCTTCAGAGAAGCCAAAGTTATTTCGAGTAAACAGCAGGTTATAATTTTTTTTCTGCTGCTGCTGTTTTTTGTAGACTTTTCACTTCAGGAAGTGAGCAGCTGTGTGATGAGTTACAGGAGCTGCAAGTTGAGAGGCAGAAGGAATTCTACAACATCTAAATCGTTTCCACAGCACTGAAATGGTAATATATTAGTTAATGTTTCTAATAATTATTCAACATTAATTTATAGTTTAAAAAATTAGTCCCTTTTAAAATATCTGTTAAATATTTTAATGTTTATTCTAACATACGTTCTGAAAAACATCATTCATATTTCCAGTTGAAATTTGCATGTTTACATGCACTAAATGTTCACTAAAAATAAAAATAAAATGTTTATATGTCAATCATTAAATTTAAAAATAAATTTATATCAAATACCGTCAAAAAACATAAATTTCCATAGCTGTTTTAATAAAAATATCAGTTTGTGTTTTCAGGTTTCCAGTCCATCACAGAGACACCTGGACAGGTCTCCAGTCCATCACAGAGACACCTGGACAGGTCTCCAGTCCATCACAGAGACACCTGGACAGGTCTCCAGTCCATCACAGAGACACCTGGACAGGTCTCCAGTCCATCACAGAGACACCTGGACAGGTCTCCAGTCCATCACAGAGACACCTGGACAGGTCTCCAGTCCATCACAGAGACACCTGGACAGGTCTCCAGTCCATCACAGAGACACCTGGACAGGTCTCCAGTCCATCACAGAGACACCTGGACAGGTCTCCAGTCCATCACAGAGACACCTGGACAGGTCTCCAGTCCATCACAGAGACACCTGGACAGGTCTCCAGTCCATCACAGAGACACCTGGACAGGTCTCCAGTCCATCACAGAGACACCTGGACAGGTCTCCAGTCCATCACAGAGACACCTGGACAGGTCTCCAGTCCATCACAGAGACACCTGGACAGGTCTCCAGTCCATCACAGAGACACCTGGACAGGTCTCCAGTCCATCACAGAGACACCTGGACAGGTCTCCAGTCCATCACAGAGACACCTGGACAGGTCTCCAGTCCATCACAGAGACACCTGGACAGTCTCCAGTCCATCACAGAGACACCTGGACAGTTCTCAGTCCATCACAGAGACACCTGGACAGTTCCAGTCCATCACAGAGACACCTGGACAGTTCTCAGTCCATCACAGAGACACCTGGACAGTTCTCAGTCCATCACAGAGACACCTGGACAGTTCTCAGTCCATCACAGGGACACCTGGACAGTTCTCAGTCCATCACAGGGACACCTGGACAGTTCTCAGTCCATCACAGGGACACCTGGACAGTTCTCAGTCCATCACAGGGACACCTGGACAGTTCTCAGTCCATCACAGAGACACCTGGACAGTTCTCAGTCCATCACAGAGACACCTGGACAGGTTTCCAGTCCACCACAGAGACACCTGGACAGGTCTCCAGTCAAGACACCTCAGCTGCATTTTTTTGACCAAACAGGACGGTTTAAATCAAACGGATTCATAAAGATGCATCTAAAATTGTTTTTTATTTTAAATAAATGTAAATTTACAACAAAATAAAAAAATCTTGATGGATAAAAATACACAAATAAAAACTAGTTAAAAATATACAAGCATTAATTTTGGCACCATATGCAGATTCTATAAGATTTCATCAAAAACAAACCTTTAACAATTTTAATAAAAAGGGAACAAGTCAAAAGGATGCTGGTTTACTTTTTTTCCTAAACATGTCACCATAAAGACCCCAATGATGAGTAAAACTAATGGAATCAATGTTCCCTCGCCCGGACGCGGGTCACCGGGGCCCCACTCTGGAGCCAGGCCCGGAGGTGGGGCACGCTGGCGAGCGCCTGGTGGCCGGGCTTTTACCCATGGAGCCCGGCCGGGCACAGCCCGAAGAGGAGACGTGGGTCCCCCTTCCCATGGGCTCACCACCTGTGGGAGGGGCCAAAGGGGTCGGGTGCAATGTGAGATGGGTGGTGGCCGAGGGCGGGGACCCTGGCGGTCTGATCCTCGGCTACAGAAGCTGGCCATTGGGACATGGAATGTCACCTCTCTGGTGGGGAAGGAGCCTGAGCTAGTGTGTGAGGTTGAGAGTTCCGACTAGAAATAGTCGGACTCACCTCAACGCATGGCTCTGGCTCTGGAACCAGTTTCCTTGAGAGGGGTTGGACACTCTTCCACTCTGGAGTTGCCCCTGGTGAGAGGCGCCGAGCAGGAGTGGGCATACTGGTTGCCCCCCATCTTGGTGCCTGTACGTTGGGGTTCACCCCGGTGAACGAGAGGGTAGCCTCCCTTCGCCTACGTGTGGGGGGACGGGCTCTGACTGTTGTTTGTGCCTATGCACCAAACGGCAGCTCAGACTACCCACCCTTTTTGGAGTCCTTGGAGGGGGTATTGGAGAGTGCGCCTCCTGGGGACTCCCTTGTTCTACTGGGGGACTTCAACGCTCACGTGGGCAATGACAGTGAGACCTGGAGGGGTGTGGTTGGGAGGAACGGCCCCCCTGATCTGAACCAGAGTGGTGTTCTGTTATTGGACTTCTGTGCTCGTCATGGATTGTCCATAACGAACACCATGTTTAAGCATAAGGGTGTCCATATGTGCTCTTGGCACCAGGACACCCTAGGTCGCAGTTCGATGATCGACTTTGTTGTCGTCTCATCTGATCTGCGGCCGCATGTCTTGGACACTCGGGTGAAGAGAGGGGCGGAGCTGTCAACTGACCACTACCTGGTGGTGAGTTGGCTCCGATGGTGGGGGAGGATGCCGGTCAGACCTGGCAGACCCAAACGTATTGTGAGGGTCTGCTGGGAACGTCTGGCAGAGTCTCCCGTAAGACGGAGCTTTAACTCCCACCTCCGGGAGAGCTTTGAACACGTTCCGAGGGAGGCGGGGGACATGGAGTCCGAGTGGGCCGTGTTCCGCGCCTCTATTGTCGAGGCAGCTTATCGGAGCTGTGGCCGCAAGGTTGTTGGTGCCTGTCGTGGTGGCAACCCTCGAACCCGGTGGTGGACACCGGCAGTGAGGGATGCTGTCAGGCTGAAGAAGGAGTCCTATTGGGCCTTTTTGGCTTGTGGGACCCCGGAAGCAGCTGATAGGTACCGGCAGTCCAAGCGGCATGCGGCTCGGGTGGTTGCTGAGGCAAAAACTCGGGCGTGGGAGGAGTTCGGAGAGGCCATGGAGAATGACTTCCGTACGGCTTCGAGGCGATTCTGGTCCACCATCCGGCGTCTCAGGGGGGGAAAGAGGTACGCGACCAACACCATTTATGGTGGGGGTGGCGTGCTGCTGACCTCAACTCGGGATGTTGTGAGTCGGTGGGCGGAATACTTCGAAGACCTCCTCAATCCTACTGGCACGTCTTCCACTGAGGAAGCGGAGCCTGGGGACTTTGGGTCGGGTTCTCCGATCTCTGGTGCTGAGGTCGCCGAGGTGGTTAAAAAGCTCCGCGGTGGCAAGGCTCCGGGGGTGGATGAGATTCGCCCGGAGTTCCTTAGGGCTCTGGATGTTGTAGGGTTGTGTTGGCTTACGCGACTCTGCAATATCGCGTGGACATCGGGGGCAGTTCCCTTGGATTGGCAGACTGGGGTGGTGGTTCCCCTATTCAAAAAGGGGGACCGTAGGGTGTGTTCCAACTATAGGGGGATCACACTCTTAAGCCTCCCTGGTAAGGTCTATTCAGGGGTTCTGGAGAGGAGGGTCCGTCGGATAGTCGAACCTCGGATTCAGGAGGAGCAGTGTGGTTTTCGTGCTGGTCGTGGAACACTGGACCAGCTCTACACCCTCAACAGGGTCCTGGAGGGTGCGTGGGAGTTTGCCCAACCAGTTTACATGTGCTTTGTGGACTTGGAGAAGGCATTCGACCGCGTCCCTCGGGGGGTTCTGTGGGGGGTACTCCGGGAGTATGGGGTACCAGGCCCTTTGATAAGGGCTGTTAGGTCCCTGTACGACCGGTGTCAGAGCTTGGTCCGCATTGCCGGCAGTAAGTCAGGCTCGTTTCCGGTGAGAGTTGGACTCCGCCAAGGTTGCCCTTTGTCACCGATTCTGTTCATAACTTTTATGGACAGAATTTCTAGGCGCAGCCAAGGTGTTGAGAGGATCCGTTTTGGTGACCTTAGAATCGCTTCTCTGTTTTTTGCAGATGATGTGGTCCTACTGGCTTCATCAGTTCGTGATTTACAACTTTCACTGGAGCGGTTTGCAGCCGAGTGTGATGCGGCCGGGATGAGGATCAGTTCCTCCAAATCCGAGGCCATGGTCTTGAGCCGGAAAAGGGTAGCATGCCCTCTCCGGGTCGGGGAGGAGGTCCTGCCCCAAGTGGAGGAGTTTAAGTATCTCGGGATCTTGTTCACGAATGAGGGAAAACTGGAGCGTGAGATCGATAGGCGGATAGGTGCAGCGTCCGCAGTGAAGCGGGCGCTGTACCGGTCTGTCGTGGTGAAGAGAGAGCTGAGTCAAAAGGCAAAGCTCTCAATTTACCGATCGATCTACGTTCCCACCCTCATCTATGGTCATGAGCTTTGGGTTATGACCGAAAGAACAAGATCTCGGATACAAGCGGCTGAAATGAGTTTTCTCCGCAGGGTGGCTGGACTCTCCCTTAGAGATAGGGTGAGAAGCTCAGTCATCCGGGAGGGACTCGGAGTAGAGCCGCTGCTTCTCCACATCGAGAGGAGCCAGTTGAGGTGGCTCGGGCATCTGGTTAGGATGCCTCCTGGACGCCTCCCTGGTGAGGTGTTCCGGGCATGTCCCACCGGGAGGAGACCCAGAGGAAGACCCAGGACACGCTGGAGGGACTATGTTTCTCGGCTGGCCTGGGAACGCCTTGGGATTCCCCCGGAGGAGCTGCTCCAAGTGGCTGGGGAGAGGGAAGTCTGGGCCTCCCTACTTAGGCTGCTACCCCCGCGACCCGACCCCGGATAAGCGGAAGAAGATGGATGGATACAGGTAGTCCCCGACTTACGAGCGCTCTGACCTACGAGGTTCCGGACTTACGAGCTGGCGAATTTTTGGAAAAAACGCAAAAAATACCGAGTTTTTCTGTGTTTTTTCACCACAGTTCGTTAGCTAAACATGTGGACACACGTTTCCGATCATTTTTATGCACTCGTAAGCAGTTTTTCGATGAAAAACGAGTGTTTGTAGTCGCGCTAGCAAAACCGTTCCAACTTACGAGCGAAATTCCGGACTTACGAGACACGTGGCGGCCGTTCCAAGTTACGAATTTTCGCTTTACGAGCGCCTCGGAGGAACGGAACTCGCTCGTAAGTCGGGGACTACCTGTAGATGGATGGATGTCACCATAAAACATTTTTTAGTTTGTAGCCTTAAAAAAGACAACACTCAAATGAAGCATCACAAAATGTTTATTCTCATAGTTTGAATTAGCTTGTTTTCACTTTAACATCAGGGTCGTGTTCTCCCTCTTCGTTTCTGCGTTGCTTTAGTTCTCCATGGGCAAGAAGAGTTGAACAAAGAGACATGTCAGCGGATTCAGATGAAGTGTAGGGAGATTTGATCACATCATCCAACACCTTAAACAAGCGGGGCTTTGTTATATATGTACCAGTAATAAAGTATTTATATGATTAAAAAAATTGGGGTGAATATCATTTATTGTTTGAATTGACAGGTTTCCAGTCCATCACAGGGACACCTGGACAGGTGTCCAGTCAAGACATCTCAGCTGCATTTTTTGGACCAAACAGGACGGATGAAATCAAACTGATTCAAACATCTAAAAGTGTTTTTGTTTAAAATAAATGTAAATTTACAACAAAATAAAAAAATATTGATGGATAAAAATACACAAATAAAAACTAGTTAAAAATTTCAGAACGTATGTTAGAATAAACATTAAAATATTTAACAGATATTTTAAAAGGGACTAATTTTTTAAACTATAAATTAATGTTGAATAATTATTAGAAACATTAACTAATATATTACCATTTCAGTGCTGTGGAAACGATTTAGATGTTGTAGAATTCCTTCTGCCTCGTCAACCTGCAGCTCACACAGCTGCTCACTTCCTGAAGTGAAAAGTCTACAAAAAACAGCATCAGGAGAAAAAAAATTATAACCTGCTGTTTCTGGTTGATCACTCGAAATAACTTTGGCTTCTCTGAAGACAAACCGCTAAAATCTAAAGTTTTAAATGGCTAAATTGGACGGATGCGTTTGCATCTTCCTACATTGTATTCAATGTGCGCGTTGGAGCCGACTCTAGATGTGACGTCATAATCACGCGACGGGAAAATCCGTATTTACCATGTAAAAAAAACGGCGCTAATTTTAAACTATTTTGGAGAGGAATTTTCATTCATTTAACATTGTTTTAGCAAAAACGATCAGAGGTCAATCTTAATATATATATGTTGTGCCATTTTATGGAAAGTTAAAAGATGATGTCAGGGGAGCTTTAAGTGTTTCTACTAGTATATTTTCTGTAATAGTGTTGAGTCATTTTAATGAACAATGCTGCAGATAATACATGTTTTATTGTGTTTACTCTGTGAAACAGTTCACACTTGAACTTGTGATTCTGTGTGTCAGAATTTTAGTGATGACACGGAGTTAAATGACATTAAGCAAAATAAGAAAGAGGAATGATTATACCTTTGAAAGTTTTTATTAAACACAAAACAAAACCAATGTGTCATTTTAACTGCAGTAAAATATTTAAGTAAAAGTTGTCTGCCTGAAAAAAGGAGCATTAGACCTAACAAAAGAATATCTGATCATTTCAACTCCAGTTTGTCTTCAACTTAAAATACTGTCTAGTCAACCTTGTACTGTAATGGGTCAATAGTGAACAATACTTTAACTTCCTGACACCATTTTCAAAAGTTGGACCCGAGTGTCGAGCCATATGAGCACATCTCTTGTCTCCTAACAACCCATGAACTGACACATTTTAATTTTGCAGCAAGAATTTCTTGTTCAAGTTCAGAAGAAGTTGGTTTTCAAAGTTTTTTGAATCCAGTCTGGCTCTTTTGGGAGAGAAAATCTGTCCTGCTGTACTAAACAGTCTTTCAATAGTCTTTAAATAAATTTCAATAGTCTTTCAATAATCTTTCAATAAGGTTGTAATGCCAAGATGGTGTAGTGGTTAGGGCGTTTGACTTGGGACCCGAAGGACGCGGGTTCGCGTCCCGGCCACTACACACCTTGGGGTGTCTATGAGTGCACACCTAATTCTCCAGCTCCCCGAGCGCCCTCTGGCTGCTCACTGCACCACCTGGGGTGGTTGGGTTAAATGCAGAGACGAATTTCGTCTGTGTATGGGAAACATACGCAGATGACAGACAAACACATTATTATACATTATTATAATGGTCACTGATCGATTAATACAGCGTTGGATTTATTTCCTTTTTTTTCCTTATTTTATTATATTATCTACGCTGCAAATATGACCATTTATTATTAATTATTGTCTCCTGTAAGGTAATGAGCGGTGGGGGGCAGGTTGTTATAAGGTCATGGGTGTTGTGTATCTTCTGGCTGACTCTCCACAGTGGAATCCATTTTGGGGCTGTGGGTGCTCCCAGCTCAATGACATATATACTAGAATATACAGTATGTCATTGGTCCAGCTCTTCTTGAAGGCAGGTGTAATGTTACCTGTCCACTTTGCAGTGATTCAATGGACCAACTCCCCTCTTGACATCAGTTACTTTCAAACTAACGACAAATCAAAAAGCTGCAACGTGAATGTAACTTGTAACTCAACACATTATAGAAATGAAGTGGAGTAGAAAGTACAGATACTTCATGTAAAATGTAGTGCAGTAAAAGTAAAAAGTACCCACAGTTAACTCAACTTAAGTAAAGTACAGATACATGAAAAATGTACTTAAGTACAGTAACAAAGTATTTGTACTTAGTTACATCCCACCACTGGATTTAGAAGTGCTTATTATCATCCCAGTTGCTTCACCCTTATGTTTGAGCATGGTGTCCAACATAAGATCACTGCTCGGGTTCAGACCCGAGAAGCCGTTTCTCCTAGGCACGCCCCTCCATGGCATCATGCACCCAACTCGTTTGGCCCCTTTTTCAGGTGTTGGGCCCACAGGAAGGCAAACCCATGTTGCTCGTTTGGGCTGAGACCGACTGGACCCCATGAGTAGAGACTTGGTCACCAGGAGCTTGCTGACAAACTGGTAACTCATGTACGGGCAAGAGACACTGAGCTCCTTGCTGTTTTTTTGTCTATAAGAGTCTTGGGAATCGCTCTTTGTCTGGTCTGCCAGCTAGGACCAATCTGCCTTGGGAGACCGTCCTGACAGCACAGCCCCTGTCATTCAGGTGCACAAACTCCTCCATCACTATGAGGTGGCGATTCAAGGAGAAGCTTCCACATATCTGTGTAAGAAATTCTAATGCGTTGGCCTTATTTTAAAGATAATGACTGGATGGATGGATGAAGAGAAGGAGAGCCTCTGATCGGAAGGTCGGTGGTTCGACTCCCCAGAATGACAACATCAAAACGTGGGTGGGAAAGGTGAAGCAACCGCACTTACTTCCACTGTCATTTGGCCCACTCTGGGCCCTTGAGCAAGGCCCTTAACTCCACTGTCTGCTCCCCTGGGCGCCCTAGAGCTCTCTGCTCCACACAGAGCTAGGGCTGTGGTAGCTCGGTGGTCTGTGCTTCTGTCAGGAAGGGCATCCGACATAAAAACAATTGGCAAGTTAGACGCTGTGGCGACCCCTCAGGAAGGGAGCAGCCGAAAGAAGACGAAGAAGAAGATAAAGACGATAAAAGACAAACATCACCAGGAGGGATGAAAACTTTTGCAACCCTTTGTATAAACAGAGCTCCTGTGGAGCTCAAGGAGTACAATTTTTATTCACATTTCAAATATTTAACTTTCTAAACACAGGGCTATCAACAGTGTTCATTCATTCGACCTTTATTTAGGCAGGTTAATCCCATTGAGCCTCGAGGACTCATTTACAAGAGAGACCTGGCTACAAACAAAGAATGATGACAACAGCAACAGTAGATTTTCCTTGAACAATCAACAATAGACAATCATAAGAGAGAAATACAGATTTTTTTTAACAAGTTAAAACAAAGATATCAAAGTAGCAAAACAGACAGATTATAAGGCAGATGTAGAAAATCAAAAACAGGAACATGTCTGCATTGGTTTTTGCCAGGATTCCAACAGATTCTTAAAACCATTTAGAGAGGTCAAGGTCGAGAGCTTCAGATCTTTTTGTAAGATATTCCATGAAGCAGGAGCGGAGTAGGAGAAGGCCCTTTTTCCAAGTTCAGTCCTCACTGACGGAACACTGCAGGTAATCATGTCCTGAGAGCGCACGCTGTAGCTGCACTCACGCAAAGACATGTAGGAGGAGATGTATGAGGGCAGCAGACCAAGAAGTGATTTAAAGATGAAAATGTACCAGTGGAAGAGTCTGCGTGAGGTTAATGATGTCCAGTTAACCAGTGAATACAGGGTGCAGTGGTGGGTATGATAATCACAACCAGTTATGAATCTTAGTGCACCATGATAGACAACATCCAACATCTGCAGGGTGCTTGTAGGAGCATTCATGTAGAGAATGTCACCGTAATCAATGGAGGGAAGGAAAGTCACAGATACAAGGTGTTTCCTACATTCAGTGTT
>JBBPBX010005136.1:0-11830 GCA_038048925.1 Garcialebias charrua | reverse complement strand
AGTTTATTTATAAAGCGCCAAGTCACAGAAGTCGTCTCAGGGCACTGAACAGAAACATTCATAAATAAAAATAATAATTTAACATTATTTATCTGAGGAGCAGAATGTTTTTATTTTTATTTTTACTTCATCACAGAACTCTCATCTTGAGCAAGCATGAAGGCGACAGTGGAAAGGAAAAACTCCCCCATGAAGAAGAAACATTTAAAAGCACCAGGCTCAGGAGAACTGGCCATCTTGTCAATCAAACTCAAATGATGGTTCTTTAGGAGTTATAACTTTGCTCGACCTCTCACTGACTGTAAGCCCAACAAAAATAAAGACATTTTTGCACAGCATCATCCGGCTGTGAAATACGAATTTAGGTTTAAAAACAGGGACATTTTCGTCACCTTGTGCTGCTTTTACAGACATAAAAGTGAAACTCGTGTGGTGTGGTTTAAATGTCATGTGCAAATCTGCATTTATCCAATAAACTGCTAGAACAGGTATAAATTGTCATCATATACACAACCACAGGGCATCATTATAGGACTAAGCTCTTGTGGGATATGTCTGTGGGATAATCTAAGACAGACTTAATAAATTTGTGTATTATAGATTGTGCCTGCCTCCTCCTGCTACTACCTAATCAGCCCCCCATGGATAAAACTATAAACACCAGTTTAGCTAGAATCATAGATTGGGATGATGCCAGTATGGCTCACTTCCTGTCATCAATGACTGACATTCACATTTCGAACTGGTTGGTGTTTGATGTATTTGTCGGAATAATTATGTTAAATTAACATGTTTTGTACATTTCTTGAGTGGTTTTAGAATATTTTCAGCACACTTGTGTGATCACATGCACATAGTTTTCCACAAGAATAATGTATAAAAAAAATGTAACTGAAGTGTGTTTTTATAATCACACTGCTTGACAGTGCCACTTTAGGTTTACCTGCCGAATTAGCAACTCCTGATCAATTTTTTCCTGAGCTTGATTTCTTGTCAGCTCAAGTTGCATCTCGTGGAGCTGCACACACAAGGTTTGATTGAAATGATTAAAATGCATTAACATGAAGTAGCAGCTCACTGAAATACAGACAGAACATGTTTGCTTGAGAATAAAATGTGCACTAGGCACAAACTCTTACACAACGGACAGTTTTGGTATTTTACAGAACGAGTAACCATAAACTGCCGTTTCTTTTCAGCAGGTCAAAATGAGCCAGAGGAACCTACTTTCTCTTTCTCCATGATCTTTTTAAGCTCTGCCTGGAAACTAATTTCTCTTTGTTGCCTCTGCTCTTTTTTCTGCACCTCCTCACAGAAAGCTTTCTCTTGTTCTGCTCCACGGTTGGTGCTTTCCCTCACAAAGTCATTCTCATCCTCAGAACTGTCTGTGAAAAAAAAACAGCATACAACTGTTCAGTCATTCAGAAAATAACAAAGAGATCAAGCATACGTGTTAAAATCTGGCTTGTAGTGAACTTTTCTTATCTAGTTAAAGGTGGGATTATTAATCTTACTTTACAGCCTAAAAGTAAACAAAAATGAGACAACAGCGTACTCTTCTGGACAAATTTATTCCTGCATTTGTTTGAGTGAGCAGTAACATAATCAACAATAAATAAATAAAAAATATGTTCAATTTGGTTTGTAACTTGTGGACTATTAGTAAATAAATACAGTCCTCTATTTTATCAAACATAAACCAGAATTGCTCTTTATAAACTATGTGTGTTGCACAGAATGGTGTAATTTTCTAAAAACATTGATATTAAAGATACTTCACAGATACTCTTAAAAATGAGATGCTCATAGTGTGTCGTTAATACAAGAACTTCCAGTTGAACTGATTTTCAGTTTCAGACAAACCCAGATGGGTTTTCACAGAGCTGTTTGTCACACGTTTTTATTTCATTCGTCAAAGCTCCACTTTTGACCTTCCATCATGTCTCATCATCTGTTTCAGAAGCAACTGGAAAAACAAGCGTGTTAACTTGTGCCTTTTAATGGTTTGGGTTGCACTTTGTTAGTGGGATAAACATTTACTTTTACAATTTGTTTAATTATTTACGAGGTAATTTTCATCAAACCTTCCCTGGGGTGGGATCCTGTGAAGTCTGAAAGGGAAGTTTAAAAAAATACACTTTTTCAAGATCAGCCTCTTTGTTGTGGGAGTCTTGAGTCACTGTAATTGTGTTGTCTGAACTTTTTTTTCCCCCATTATGGGTGTTAAACGGATTTGTTTATTGAAACAGATGTAAAATAAAAATCATATACAAATCATTAACTAAACAAAAATCATATACAAATCATTAACTAAACAAATATAATAGGACTTGAGTGTTTTTTTCTTCTGCTTTTCCTATTTTGTGTTTTCATGAGCTTGTTTAGCTGGAATTCGTTGATATGTTTGAAAAAAAAAACAAATGGTAAATGGAGCTTATTTATATAGCGCCTTCCAGCCCCCTATGAGGGGCCCCAAAGCGCTTTACAATACCAACCATCCACACATTCATACACACATTCATACACACATTCATACACCGGTGGCGGTAGACTGCCATGCAAGGCGCCATCCAGTCCTACCGGGAGCAACTGGGGTTAAGTGTCTTGCCCAGGGACACAACGACACATGGTGTGGGAAACTGGGATTCGAACCTCCAACCTTTGGATCGGGGGACAACTGCCATTACCACTACGCCACGGCCGCCCCAGGATATACAGGATAATATTCTGCTGCTTTGATTTTGATGTATAACAAAGTGAAGGTGTAAAAAGCTTGTGCTTCTGCCTAATTTATTTATTTTTTGTCTGCAATTTGTGTATTTTTTGGGTTGTTCATTATTTTTACGAATCTGGTTTGGTTCAGAATGTGTATGTAAGTTTAGGGACAGGACTAGATGAGCCATTGCTTCTTCCTGTTCCCTTTTTGAACATTTTTGTTTTGTTTCCAGAATATTTTGGTGGAAATATTTACATTTTTATTTGTTTATGGTAATGTTTGAAACTTTAACTGTTCAAAATGAAATAAAGAAGAAAAAAATGTGTTCAATGATTTTGAGCGGTTTAGCAGTTACAGCACCTTCAATCTCCTCCAGGATGAGTTTCTCACAAACTGACGCTCTGCTTTTTGAAGTCTCGAAGTAGCTGAGCAAAGATTGTGGGACGTCTTCTGGAACCTGTAGAAAATGAGTTGTGGTTTTGAGTTAATTTCACTTCATCCTAACATGCAAACTCTTTAAAACAATGTTCCTTTTTAAACATCTCATCAACACCTGCTTTTACCACAAGTGACAAATAAATGAAGCAAAAACTGGCTCATTAATCAGTGGTGGGATGTAATTAAGTACAAATACTTTGTTACTGTACTTAAGTACATTTTTCCTGTATCTGTACTTTACTTAAGTAGAATTAAATGTGGGTACTTTTACTTTTCCTACACTACATTTTACATGAAGTATCTGTAGCTACTTTCTACTACACTACATTTCTATAATGTGTTGAGTTACAAGTTACATTCACGTTGCAGTTTTTTTGATTTGTCGTTAGTTTGAAAGTAAATGATGTCGAGAGAGTTGGTCCATTGAATCACTGCAAAGTGGACAGGTAACATTAGATCCACCTTCAAGAAGAGCTGGACCAATGACATATATTCTAGTATGAACGTCATTGAGCTGGGAGCACCCACAGCACCACTAACACACCCAAAATGGATTCCACTGTGGAGAGTCAGCCAGAAGATCACCCATGGCCTTATTGAAAGATTATTGAAATATTATTGAAAGACTGTTCAGTTCAGCAGGACAGATTCTCTCTCCCATAAGATCCAGACTGGACTCAAAAAACTTTGAAACTCAACTTCTTCTGAATTGAACAATAAATTATTGCTGCAATATTAACATGTGTCAGTTCATGAGATGTTATGAGACAAGAGATGTTTCCAAATGTCTCGACACTCAGGTCCAAGTTTTGAAAATGTTGTCAGGAAGTTAAAATATTGTTCATTGTTGATCCATTACAAGGTTGACTAGACAGTATTTTAACTAGAGTTGATGACAAACTGCAGTTGAAATGATCAGATATTCCTTTGTCAGGTCTAATGCTCCTTTTTTCAGACAGACAACTTTTACTTCAATGTTTTTACTGCGGTTAAAACGACACATTGGTTTTACTTTGTGTTAAATAAAAACTTTCAAATGTATAGTCATTCCTTATTATTCTCATTTTTGCTTAATGTCATTTAACTCTGCATGTCATTCCTAAAATTCTGACGCACAGAATCACAAGTCCAAATGTGAACTGTGTCACAATAAAAACATATATTATCTGCAGCATTGTTCATTAAAATGACTCAACACTACTAATGTGCAGTATTACTGAAATACAGTAGGAACATTAATGATATTGTAGACCATTGCATTAGGTAATTAAACATGTACTTTTACTTTAATACTTTAAGTATTTTTTTAAAGCAAGTACTTATTTACTTTTACTTAAGTAAAATCATTAATAGTACTTTTACTATAGTACATTTTTGTCTGTTTATTTGTACTTTTACTTAAGTACAGTGTTTGAGTATTTTCTCCACCACTGCTCATTATGACATATTAAATTATTTATTAATTAATCTGCATGGGCAGAAGAGGTGCAGTTTAAAGTTAAACTTGTGTTTCTGTTTGTCAATAAGTCAGTTCAGCTAGTTGAAACACAAAACATAAGGCCTACACTTGTTTTTATGTATTTATTTGTTTAATTTTGTCACATACCCCACAGTAATTAGCCTGTTAAAATGAGCAAAAAAAATTGCAGGCTACATTTATCTTTTAAGCGTTTCATAAAACTTACCTCATCTTCGTTACATGAAAACACTTCCGGTTCCACTGTACTTTCATCAATGTCCGACAATATTAATTTATTCGGGTCCAGCATGGCGGCAGCCACACTAATTAAATTAATGACTTATCGTACCATAATATATTATGTAGACATTGTTGTGAGTAAACAGTCTACCAGTTTATCTGTTTACATTTCTTCGAGACTAGCACGGTGAAGACATCGAAGAGGAGACATTCTTGTGAGTTGGACTTTAGTTTCCATGGAAACGCAGTGCACCCTACGTAAAGTCACGAAGGACAAACCGTGCGATGCGCGAAGTACAAGAAGGACTACAAAGTATTTTTTTTTCTTTGTTGTTCACAAGAAAATGTTTCTTCGCTAACAAAGTATTTACATCTAGATAATACAGAAGACAATGGGGTGATATCATCGAGAAATATTATTACAAAACACAAGACCGGAAGCCGGAAGTAGAGCACAAACCGCCTGGGCGGTTTTCGTTTCTGATTTTGCGGATTGCTTTTGTTTGGGCGGGTGGGATTTGGAGTCATATCGGCGGTTTTCGAGTTAACTTATTAAACACGTTTCAAAAAATCGTTCCTCATTAATTCATAGCAAAGCTCCCCTGACCTTTCTCCATCACGTCATTGGGGCTGACACGTTGCAGCGGTACGTCGGAGCGGCCGCCATATTGGATGTGGCAGAACTGCCGGTCAACTGAAGGAAATAGACTGAACTTCATAAAGAACCTTCTACAAAGTGTTTTATGTTAATGCCTGTCATTGACTCACACTGATAGGCTGCATTTGGAAAACAAACAGGCACCAAAGACAACATTTATAACTTTTATTAAAACGTTTACTCCTAAACTATTTACAAACTGCATACTAAGTGTGTAAGAGCACTATTACTGTGGTGATAAATATAGAAATATTCATAGTGAACATCTGCGTCTATAATAGCAGATCCTGAAATGTGACGTGTTGATTTTCTGAATAAAGAACACCAACGTTCACATTTAAACAGAGGTGGAGGCCTCCAGGTTCAACTGTCCCCCTCTTACAATGCTGTTATTGCTAGTATCACTCAGCCCTCTGTAAATAGCAAACAACCGTCAGGGTGCTACCGATCCATCGTTGGGCTGATGGTCCTCCTTAATCATGTGAGCAGCTGGTTTTGGCTGTCAAACTGGTTGATCCACTGTGAGAGGGTGCTATAAGACTGAGCTCCATACAGCATCTCAGACTGAGGAAGTCTTTCGGACGAAAGACGAAACGTTTCTACAAAAAATTTTTTGCTTTGTTTTGGTTTTTGAATGTCCAGAGGACCAGAATTAACTTTTTAAGACCTTCACTAAAATGTTCTCCTTAAAAAATGTGTCATTCTTTGAAGTCTTTAATGAAAAGTGACAAACATTCACATAGATAAAATGTTTTTCCTCAAATCATGAGTGACAAGGTGGTGCAGTGGTACATCGCCTCTCATCAAGAAGGTCATAAAACCGTTGCTGGCCTGGAGTTTTTTTTTTCTCCACGTGCAGTGGGTTCATTCTGTTTTCTTAAAACACTAAAAGCCATGCATGAGTGGTAAAGTGGTAACTCTACATTTCAACTTGGAGTGAATAGGAGTGTGAATGGTTAATTGTCTCTATGTGTCCCTGTGATGGACCTGCAACCTGTCCAAGGTGTCCCCAACTCTCACTCGTTGAATGTTGGACATGGCACCAGCTATGACCTGGAAAGGACAAGTGGATTAGGAAAATGGAGGGATGGAAGGATGATGAGGTCGTGAAGGAAAATCAAAATGTCAACCCCTCTTTTTAAAATATTGTTGACTGTTGAAAATCAACTTGTTTATCACAAACACTTTTTGTGTATTTTTAAATAACTTGTGTAATTGTTTCCTCTTTGGTTACCATGAGAATCCTCACTGCATGTTTTAAACCTCAGACTCTCTGAAGCTGTGCGAGGACTTGTTAGATACTTCAGCAACACTTTCACACAAACGGTAAGAAAAAAATGCATACATGTATATTGTTCTGTTTTCTTGTGAATTCATTGTGTTTTGTTATGGGGGGTTCCTAAAAAATAAAAGGCTCAAGATATATAAAATTAATAGAAGCTAAAGTTTCAAAATTGTCTTTGTTATTTTTCATACAGTAACTCATTTTCAAGCTAATGTTTAATAAAAAAGGACCGAAATGTAGAGAAAATAGACAAATGCTTAAATATTGTTTAGTGAATCCCTTATATGAATCATATTCCTGTTAGATGTGCATTTTGATCAAACATATACCGTATATAATTTTCAACTGCTGATTCCGTGACACTTTCCCAGACTGATTGTATTCATTTGAATCTTCCAGAAGTGATTCATGGCAACAGGAGAGAAAACTGATGCCAGCATGCAGACAATGTCTCTGGAAGACAAGAAAGTTCATGTCTCTGGAAGAGGTGAGACACTTTAATTTAGAACATGTTTATCCAGATTTGACATTTTGGTGAGGTCTTCTTTTACTGACACACCTATGGTGGTAGAAGTAACATGAAACTGGTTGCTTCATTTGAAGCATCTGACCAACTTTAGGCTGTATTCAAAACTGACATACAAACATCTACTTACAAATTCAGTTACAAAAAAATACAAAAAACTTTTTGTAACGCACTAAAGTATGACTACCATAGTCTGAATTTATTATTAATCATTTTACTTTAAAACATTATAAATCTGATCTTAACAATTGTTCCACACCTTACAATAAACTTGCACATTTATTTTTGATTGGAGCCACCGAGTTCAATGTTCTCTCTTCAATGTTTTCTGCTTCAAAGAACCAGATGTGCATGAAGAAGGAGCTGATGGTTCCAGAGCCACACGGATGGATCAGCCGATCAATGAAGAGAAGAAGCTGCACCACTGTGACATCTGTGGGAAGAGGTTTACAACCAAGTGTTCCTTGAAAATTCATCAACGAATCCATACTGGACAAAGACCATTCCTCTGCAGCGTGTGTGGGAAAGATTTTGTTCAACGTGCATGTCTAAAAGTCCATCAGCGCATCCACACAGGAGAAAAGCCCTTCTTCTGTGACCAGTGTGGGATGAGTTTTAGGCACTCTACATCTTTAAAAAGTCATCAACGAATCCACTCTGGGGAGAAGCTGTTCATCTGTAATGTGTGTGATAAAAGTTTTACACATCCTTCGACTCTAAAAGTCCATCAGCGCATCCACACAGGAGAAAAACCCTTCCTCTGTGACCAGTGCGGTACAAGTTTTAGGCAATCTATATCTTTAAAAATTCATCAACGAATCCACTCTGGGGAGAAGCTCCTCTGTGATGTGTGTGGTAAAAGTTTTACACATAGTTCGAATCTAAAAGTCCATCAGCGCATCCACACAGGAGGAATGCCGTTCCTCTGTTGGGTGTGTTGGAAGAGCTTTAGGTACAGCAACACTTTCAAACATCATCGGTGTATCTGAAAATAAAGCCTAATGTGAGCAGTACAAGAAGTTTGTCTGTGTCTCAATCATCTCGTCTGCTTTGACAACTCCAAGACTTTATTTATTTTTTAATTTTCAAAGATTAAACACAAAAATAGAAAAGTTTCAGTAATATTTGTTTGCCTGCTGCTCAGCAATAGAAAAGAAAAATCATCATCAATAATCCAGCTACCAAATCCAATGATTCTCAGTCGGGTCATCTGGACAGTTTCTTTTTTATAGAAAAGTTTCACCCTCCATCTGGAGGGCATCATCAGTCAGAGGAGTTCCAGCAAACTGTTTCCCCCACCAAGCAGTAAACACCTTAAGTGGACCAATCAGTTTGCTGGAGTCAAGATGGTTTCTGGGGGGCGTCCTGTCCCTTGTCGACTCTGAGAAGCTTCAAATAAACTCACTCTTATAAATACCACAGTCCACAGTGGATCAATCAGTTTGCTGGTGACAGCCCAAACTAGTTCACATGCAAAAGGAGGGCCATCAGCCTAACGAGCAATCATTAGTGCCCTGATGGCCACTTGCTTATAGCAATAACAGCATTGTAAGAGAGAGACAATACGTGTACATGGACGCCTCCTCCTCTGTTTAATGATGGACGGTTTATCTTCACAAAGTTGGCCTCCTTCACTCCTCTCTCAAACCATCGTTCTATCAAGGATGTGAACATCTTCATCCCTGGAAGTGTGACTGCTGGCCTGATAGACCTCAGAGTCTGGCTGGAGTCCTGCTTGTTTTTCTTTCAAACCTGTTCCTGTTTTCAACCTGCTCCTACCATTCCCTTCCTACAGTCATGCTTACTCTCTTACTCCTTTCCCAGATCCCCCTGAAGTGCATATGTATATATAACTTCACTATAAATAGTCCCTTTAATTATATTGAGTTTGAGTGTGTTCCCTCAGTCTCATTTTAGTTTACCTCCAGTTGTGATAATTTTTATTAATGAAAAGTGCTGTAAAAATTTAATTCATTATTATTATTATCCATCCATCCATCCATCCATCCATTTTCTTCCGCTTATCCGGGGTCGGGTCGCGGGGGTAGCAGCCTAAGTAGGGAGGCCCAGACTTCCCTCTCCCCAGCCACTTGGAGCAGCTCCTCTGGGGGAATCCCAAGGCGTTCCCAGGCCAGCCGAGAAACATAGTCCCTCCAGCGTGTCCTGGGTCTTCCTCTGGGTCTCCTCCCGGTGGGACATGCCCGGAACACCTCACCAGGGAGGCGTCCAGGAGGCATCCTAACCAGATGCCCGAGCCACCTCAACTGGCTCCTCTCGATGTGGAGAAGCAGCGGCTCTACTCCGAGTCCCTCCCGGATGACTGAGCTTCTCACCCTATCTCTAAGGGAGAGTCCAGCCACCCTGCGGAGAAAACTCATTTCAGCCGCTTGTATCCGAGATCTCGTTCTTTCGGTCACAACCCAAAGCTCATGACCATAGATGAGGGTGGGAACGTAGATCGATCGGTAAATTGAGAGCTTTGCCTTTTGACTCAGCTCTCTCTTCACCACGACAGACCGGTACAGCGCCCGCTTCACTGCGGACGCTGCACCTATCCGCCTATCGATCTCACGCTCCAGTTTTCCCTCATTCGTGAACAAGATCCCGAGATACTTAAACTCCTCCACTTGGGTAAGGACCTCCTCCCCGACCCGGAGAGGGCACGCTACCCTTTTCCGGCTCAAGACCATGGCCTCGGATTTGGAGGAACTGATCCTCATCCCGGCCGCATCACATTCAGCTGCAAACCGCTCCAGCGAAAGCTGTAGATCACGAGCTGATGAAGCCAATAGGACCACATCATCTGCAAAAAACAGAGAAGCGATTCTAAGGCCACCAAAACGGATCCTCTCAACACCTTGGCTGCGCCTAGAAATTCTGTCCATAAAAGTTATAAACAGAATCGGTGACAAAGGGCAACCTTGGCGGAGTCCAACTCTCACCGGAAACGAGCCTGACTTACTGCCAGCGATGCGGACCAAGCTCTGACACCGGTCGTACAGGGACCTAACAGCCCATATCAAAGGGCCTGGTACCCCATACTCCCGGAGTACCCCCCACAGAACCCCCCGAGGGACGCGGTCGAATGCCTTTTCCAAGTCCACAAAGCACATGTAAACTGGTTGGGCAAACTCCCACGCACCCTCCAGGACCCTGTTGAGGGTGTAGAGCTGGTCTAGTGTTCCACGACCAGGACGAAAACCACACTGCTCCTCCTGAATCCGAGGTTCGACTATCCGACGGACCCTCCTCTCCAGAACCCCTGAATAGACCTTACCAGGGAGGCTTAAGAGTGTGATCCCTCTATAGTTGGAACACACCCTACGGTCCCCCTTTTTGAATAGGGGAACCACCACCCCAGTCTGCCAATCCAAGGGAACTGCCCCCGATGTCCACGCGATATTGCAGAGTCGCGTAAGCCAACACAACCCCACAACATCCAGAGCCCTAAGGAACTCAGGACGAATCTCATCCACCCCCGGAGCCTTGCCACCGCGGAGCTTTTTAACCACCTCGGCGACCTCAGCACCAGAGATTGGAGAGCCCGACCCAAAGTCCCCAGGCTCCGCTTCCTCAGTGGAAGACGTGCCAGTAGGATTGAGGAGGTCTTCGAAGTATTCCGCCCACCGACTCACAACATCCCGAGTTGAGGTCAACAGCACGCCATCCCCACCATAAATGGTGTTGGTCGCGTACCGCTTTCCCCCCCTGAGACGCCGGATGGTGGACCAGAATCGCCTCGAAGCCGTACGGAAGTCATTCTCCATGGCCTCTCCGAACTCCTCCCACGCCCGAGTTTTTGCCTCAGCAACCACCCGAGCCGCATGCCGCTTGGACTGCCGGTACCTATCTGCTGCTTCCGGGGTCCCACAGGCCAAAAAGGCCCAATAGGACTCCTTCTTCAGCTTGACAGCATCCCTCACCGCCGGTGTCCACCACCGGGTTCGAGGGTTGCCACCACGACAGGCACCAACAACCTTGCGGCCACAACTCCGATAAGCTGCCTCGACAATAGAGGCGCGAAACATGGCCCACTCGGGCTCAATGTCCCCCGCCTCCCTCGGAACGTGTTCAAAGCTCTCCCGGAGGTGGGAGTTAAAGCTCCGTCTTACGGGAGACTCTGCCAGACGTTCCCAGCAGACCCTCACAATACGTTTGGGTCTGCCAGGTCTGACCGGCATCCTCCCCCACCATCGGAGCCAACTCACCACCAGGTAGTGGTCAGTTGACAGCTCCGCCCCTCTCTTCACCCGAGTGTCCAGGACATGCGGCCGCAGATCAGATGAGACGACAACAAAGTCGATCATTGAACTACGACCTAGGGTGTCCTGGTGCCAAGAGCACATATGGACACCCTTATGCCTGAACATGGTGTTCGTTATGGACAATCCATGACGAGCACAGAAGTCCAACAACAGAACACCACTCGGGTTCAGATCAGGGGGGCCGTTCCTCCCAACCACACCCCTCCAGGTCTCACTGTCATTGCCCACGTGAGCGTTGAAGTC
>JBBPBX010005135.1:44052-63993 GCA_038048925.1 Garcialebias charrua | reverse complement strand
AACACAAGCCAAATGTACAACATTTTCACACGAGGCAAACAGAAAAGCACAACTGGTTCAGCCGCCCAGACTGGGTCCGGACAAGAATGTACCGTAAATGTAGATAAATCTAAAGATGACTGATGTCAAATATTTCCAGTCTAAACTGTAGAGAGAGGAACATGCTCAAGTGTAGGTCTAATATTAAACATTGATTTCCATCCATTAATGCCTTTCATTAGAATAGTGTCTGTTCAGTCTATCATGTAAGTTCCTACCCAGAATTTATTTTAGGAATTACTGACAGTAAAGTGGAACTAGGGCAGCACTTCTTACCACTCTTTCTCCAGTCTTCCCAGAGAGGATGGCCCTGGCCTTGGCCTTGGTGAGGGGGAAATATTTTAGATAGGCTTCGTACAGATGCCGGGCCAGAGCCCTCAGATCTGCTGCCTCCGGGTGTAAATGCTCCATGTCAGAGGAGAACTCGGCCAGCAGTTTCTCCTTCTCCGCCTGGGGCATCCGGCCAAAACGAATGGCTGGGAAAGGAAACAGAAATGTACATTGGAGCAAAAAGGAAAAAAAGACACTTCTGACGTATACAGAACAAATAAACAAAATAATACACAATACAAAAAAATATATATGCCTGGTGTTTTATCCTAATATTTTAAAGTAAAAAATAAAAAAAAATCTCTGCAAGTTGTGGTTCACTATGAACAACAAATAAATTTGGCTTTACATCAGCAAAACAAGTTCAAGTTCAAGTTGTGTTTATTTCTCATATTCAAGGTTAACACAGGGTTAACAATACAATGAAATGCTTAGGATGAGAAGAAACGATTTGACTCGCTAAATAAAAATCAAAGAACAAACTAAGAAGAAAATACAAAAAAGCATGCAATACTGTAAGCAAAAAAAACCAAAAAAAAAAACCAGAGTGACTGAGGAAGGAGCCCTTAACCTCCAAAACTTGAGCTGTGCCTCCTTTGTAATAATGTAGATTTTTCAGCACAATGACAAATTTCAGACAAAGCATTTTGTGATGCCTTGTGAGTCAAAAATCCTGGATACAATAATTAAAATATTTGTTTTTGTCTTCATATGTGTGATTCCAGAAAAAGGCAAGCGAAACTGGGACCTAAACTGTCTCATCACATGACAAACCAGAGGCCTGTCTTGTTCCTTCTTTTGACAAGTTAGCCACATGCAAAATACTTGTCATTTAAAGCATTATCCAAAACAAAGCTAACCTTAAAATCTGTAATTTAAGTTCAAAACTAAATTGTAAACATATTTTGTACTAGAGCGCTTCAGCTGCTGTCAGGTTTGTTCCGTTTCATAACAGATCTTTAACCTATCAATGAATTAGACTGGCTAATGTCCACAAAATGACCTTCTGTCTAAAGCTAACAAGCAGCTCAAAGCAAATAATACACAAATAGTGAAACATTTCATCATGTGGGTGATGTGCGTTTTTATTTATTCCTATTTGTTCAGAATAAGCTACATTAACTTGTAGCATCACAAACGGGCATTACACTCATTCACACAAAAGCAGTTTTTACAAAATGAAAGGAAAAAAAAAAAAAAAACAGGATGTTAAGTGACTGCACCCAAGGAAAGACATGAAGAAAATGATCAAACTTCTACAAATGAGCCTCACTGCAGTGTCAGCGAGAGGACAGACCTTGTTTTAACAACACATGATGAATGGTTCTGTTGAGTTTTTACAAGGTGTGTCTCATGATGCCTTACAATTATTCCTTCACCTTGATAATGCCTTGGTAATTTTGTTTACACGGCTCAATGAAAAACTATCCCTATCTACTCTCATTTCTCCTCTTCTTTCCTTCCTTTGCAGCTGGTAATAATACTCTGAACATTTACAAAAACGTGCTGAACAAAGAAGGCCGGATTCATTTCATTTACAAAAGAGAGCTGCTTTTCTTGCTGTAGAAATATCCAGATTAGCTCATTTAAATTTGTCATGGTTTTGGCAGATTTAGGCCCTGTTTACACGGACACTGTGTGGGGGAAACGGATGTTTTGGGTATGTTAATTAGGTGAAAAGTTTTGCGTTGACACGGTCGAATTCTGTGGATACGACTCTCTCCCCCTCCACCCCCCGTCCTCATGATTTCACTGTAGTTACCATGCTGGGCCATTAGATGGCGCTGTGATTTTTGGAACCTTCACTACTGCGCATGCGTGCAGCCTGAGGTAAACAGCAGCCGAGGCAGCCTGCCTCGTCTGTTTTCCTCTCTGGCTAAAATCAGCTAACTACAAGTTGTTGTCAACAAGTTAACAACAAGTTAAAGCTGGAATTTGGATAAGAGTCAACAGATTTGACACCAAGTGGGACCGCTTCATCTAACAAGCTGCACACCAGACGCTGAGTGGACTGTGGACCAGAACCGGACTTTACTCCGTGATAAACAGCTGACTTACAGCAGGTAAATCAACGTTCTTAATATAATGTTTGCTTGTGTTTACTTTGATCACACAACAACTGAGTTTTTATTTATTTATTTATTTATTTCTGCCAGGTGGAGAAGCTGTCGTTCCAACAAACAGGCAGACGGTTCGGCGGTTCTGATGGGTCCAGATGAACACACAGCAAGAGTCCAGTTCATTAACGTAGTTACAGTTCGGTTCACGTGTTTTAATAGTGTGTTCAGTTTAATTCTCAGTGTTTGTGTTGTAAACTTTGTGGTGCTGAATAAATAAATAAATAAAAAATAAACCTGGTGTCTTCATTTTCACAGCACGTTACGCACTGTTTAAAAAATGTAACGAGTCCAGATAGATACTGTAGTTCAGATAAATTTACATCTCCCACGCCAACATAAATACTGTTTATTATTGTTAAACTGTTATATTTTGCAACGTGACACGTGAAATGTCAGACTGTCCGCGCATGCGGGCTGCGCGCATGTGGTTGACACAAAAGCTCCACGGGAGATGTTTACATTATCAGCGGGGGGTCAGCGAAAAACTTCCACCTTGAGAGCAGGGTCAGAAAAGTATCGGAGTCAAAGAGGGGGGCCAGCAGCGTCGTGTAGGCGATAAGCAAAGTCGCAAAGAGAAAGTAGCGGTTACACTCAAAATACGCGCCGTGTAAACTGGCCCTTAGTCATCTGAAACTTTACAATTTTCTAAGCTTGACTTTGTCTTTATCTACTTTTACTGTATACAATAGTTTACTGTACAGTGTTTATCTTTAGTAAATAAATCTTTATGGATTATTTTCATTATTAAAGTTGCCAAAATGGAAATGCACTTTAGATTTTTTCCTGGTTTGATGAGAATGAAGTGCAATTTTGTGCTGCGACGTAGTCAAACAGTTTCACAAAAGTGGAAATCGTTAATTATCCCTCGTCTCCATTCAGACGCGCACTCTGTTTTTACTGCAGCTTTATGCGATTGTGTAACTGTCTGTTTGACAAATGCACACCTTGAGCAAATTAATACAAACTTATGCCCCTTTTCCACCGGTCGGCTCGGGTCGGATGTTACGTCATATGTGCGTCGCAGAGACCCCCTTTCATCCTTTCCCACCGGCTATTCCGAGCGGAGCCGCGCGAGATTTCCTGAGATTTTCGGGCTGCTTTCAGAGGTGTACTGAAGCGAGCTCACCCGCTCCGGAAGGAGGGAGGAGGAGACGAGAGCTGTTTTTACGGAAGCGAGGGAAGCTACCACGGCAGGACTTTTACATGAATAACACGGTAAAAACAATTGTTATTTTTTAAATTTATAGCAAAGATGGGTCTTCAGCTGAACGTGTCCTTAATAAAATCACGTACTGCTCAAAACTGCACGATTTTAAAAAGTAGTTTCGCCACGAGTAACACGCGGCGCGCGGGCGGCTTTATGTCTTTAAATGTAGCTCAATGAACAGATATAAAATATATTTCATAGCTGACTTTAATAGTACGAGGGCTCCTGAGCTTAACCACGCTTTAATATTGTCACGTATGGTCAAATGTGCTGCATTTAAAGTAGTTTCGCTTTGACTTTTTCCAAAACCTGTGTTTGCACAACGAAAATAAATTATAAAAATTCGAATTTTATTTCAAATAACTCCAACAGGATACATTTCGTGTATGAATATGTTGTGATCACACTAGATTTTTTTGAAAAATATCAGCTTTGTGGTTTTTGATAGAATTGATAATATGTGAAACAAAGTAGAAAATAATGGACGTAGGTTGACACATTTATGTCTATAAAACATTGAATTTTATTTCAAATAACTCCAACAGGATACATTTCGTATATGAACATGATGTGATCACACTAGATTTTTTTGAAAAATATCAGCTTTGTGGTTTTTGATAGAATTGATAATATGTGAAACAAAGTAGAAAATAATGGACGTAGGTTGACACATTTATGTCTATAAAACATTGAATTTTATTTCAAATAACTCCAACAGGATACATTTCGTATATGAACATGTTGTGATCACACTAGATTTTTTTGAAAAATATCAGCTTTGTGGTTTTTGATAGAATTGATAATATGTGAAACAAAGTAGAAAATAATGGACGTAGGTTGACACATTTATGTCTATAAAACATTGAATTTTATTTCAAATAACTCCAACAGGATACATTTCGTATATGAACATGTTGTGATCACACTAGATTTTTTTGAAAAATATCAGCTTTGTGGTTTTTGATAGAATTGATAATATGTGAAACAAAGTCTTTATTGTGTTCTTCTTCTAGTGGTGGCTAGTACTGTAGTAAATAGCTTGAGGAACACTACTGCCACCATGTGGTAAGACGAGTAGGATTCTGGACCCCGCCCACAGAAGGGGTACAAAAAAGCTGTGGAAACAGAACATAGATGTGACCCGACCCGAACTGAGCCGACCTGAGCCGATCCAACCCGAGCCGAGCCGAGCGGTGGAAAAGAGGCATTAAAGTGGGCCTACTACTTGTTGGGCAACAAGTCTGCAGCAGTGACACAGCAAATCTGTTCAAATCTCAGCAATGTCAATCATTGATAAATTAAAAAGCCACAATGGGCACCTTTTCAAAGCACTGACTGTAAACCTGTGAAGCAACATTAAAGAGATGGGAGGGACTGTGGGGGTGGGGAGACAGAAAGAGAGATAAACAAACCAATTATAGTACAATCCAACTGTAAATGTATAGATGTTCTGTTGATGTACCTGTCTTTGATTAGCAAAATTATAATTATAATTGCAATAATAAATGCTTGTATTTTTTTATTTATTTCGTGCACCAGCTCCAGTGCATGTTGTCCCTATGTTTTCATGAGGTCAGATTCTGAAAGGGAGAGTTTGAACTTGAAACTCTCTGATCAAGAAGCAGCTTTAGTTCAACTTTTAATGTTCATGGCAGGAAAAAAATAATAACTCTATAGTTTGTTGCTGTAGAACCAGATGAAAAGCTGTAATGTAATGTATTCAGTATAGGGTGAATTTATTTGATCTTTTTTATCTTTTACGTTACTGAACAGGGGAGCCAAATGGTAAAATCTTAATGTTACAACCATAGAGGAGAAAAGCAACATCAACTTTTCCAGTGATACAGTTCTTCAAGCTCCTTTTGAACTATTCTAGCTTTGATAAAAATCATAATCCAGCAGCATTTCTAGGAACCGTGGGAGAAGTTACTGGCAGAATAGCTAAATCCCACTCCTAGTTTGGGACTGGTATGTACAGCTGTGTCTAGTTTTTATCAATTTATCTATTTATGTTTTAACAAAAAATAACTAAAAGACAAGTTGGTTTCTAGAACTATAATTACAAGGTTTTTCAAAGTTTAGAAATGTAAGCCATGTTTAATTAAAAAAGTAGACTTTTCAGTCTGGAAATTTTCACAATTTATGTGAAGAAACGTGGCAGATATGTTTAATTACAATATTGTATTTTTTAACTATTGCACTTCAGTTTTTTCACTGTGTCAAATTCTTCTTGGGGGACAAATGCACAAACACTTTGACCAATTTATTTGATAGTATATTTTATGCACTTTAACAGTGAAAAGTTAAAGTGCCTATTGAGAGTATTCACCCGTGGAAGTGTTATTCTGCTATTACTGTCATAAATGAATCATGCAATATAACTTGGCCTTCAAAAATTATAAAACACACCTTTTTTATCCTTTCGATGTCAAAGGGAAATCAAATATATACAGGGTAATACCAATTAAAGACAAACGTAATGTGAAATAAATATTCATCCTGTTTAAAGTGAGTGACCATATATTTCAACTACAGTCTCTAAACTATCTAGACAAATTCAAGTCTTCTATTTTTGCAACAGTGGATTTTTCTTTGCCACTCTCCCATAACTTGCGCAAAATCTGTTGCATGCCCAGTCTCTCCCATCACACCTCTGAAGCTTGTAGCTCCTTCAGAATGGTCTCAGGTGTCTTCGTGGTCTCTTCATTTTTTTCTCCTTCTTTCATGGTCACTCATTTTGTGAGGATGACCTGCTCTTGGTAGATTTACTCATGTTCATTATTCCTTCCATTTCTTAATAATGGATTTAAAAGAGCCCCAATGATGGAAATCCTCTCGCATCCCCTCCCTTGCATGTTCCAATAATCAAAATTATATTAAATCTAAGTTAAAATAGGACAGCCACAATGGGAGAGGGGTGATAGCTGGTGCAATCTCTTATTATACATTACAAAATGTTGTTTAATTGTTTATATGCTGTAGAAAGCTGATTTCACTTTGACACTGAAGGAGTTTTATTTTTGTTTTTATTCATTATTTTTTGTAAAGAAGGGCAATTTCTATTGGCCATGATGAATTTATGACAGAAATAAAAGTGTTAAACATCCCAGGGGGGTAAACACTTTTGAAACATTTTATAATTCATCAGACTGGGAAAATCTGCTCAAATAGTTACTTCAGCAAAGGTGACTGTAGCAGAAATAAGTCCAATGTTTATTTAATAATGCTCTGTCAGTGGCATCATGCACGTTTTCTGTAACGTTTGATAAATAAGTAGTTGATAAAAATCCTTAAATATCACCCAAGGTCAAAAAGTGAAGGCACTGTAAGTTGTTCCACCCTAACAGGTGCAACAAAACCAACAAAAGACTTTGAGAGATGACAGTCAAGCACAACCTGAATGTGCTCACACAGTCACAACTCCGTGATGAAACACACCTGAGGAGGAGGAGTCAGTCAGGCTCCAGTGACCAACAATGGCTCACAATGTAAAACCAGTAGCTAAACAGTGGTGGGCGAGGAACAGGATTGTTCACTGTAATGTTGTACACAAGTTTTACACATGTAAGAAGTTAGTTATAAAGTTTGCAAAATGATGTTGTTGAAGCACTGGATGCTAAGGATAATTGTGCTGCGCTTTTCTTAGACCTGTCTAAAGCTTTTGACACTGTGGATCATGAGATTTTGTGTCATAAGCTCTCAGAAATTGGTTTCTCTGAACACACCATTGGTTGGTTCACTAACTATCGCTCAGATCGGAGGCAGTGTGTTCAACATAATGGTACTTCTTCCAGTTAATGGTGCACCACAAGGCTCAATCTTAGGACCCACCCTCTTCACAATCTACATAAGTAATGTAGGTCAGACCATCTCTGATGCATTCTTACATTTCTATGCTGACAATACAGTTGTTCACTGTCGAGATAAAACAGCTGCTAAGGTTTTTTAGCTATTGCAGTCCACTTTTGACATCATCCAGTCAGATTTGTTCAGTCTCAAACTTGTCCTAAACGCCGACAAAACCAAAGGAATGCCGTTTTCAAACAGGAAGTTGGTCCCATGTGTGTATGTGTATGTGTATGAGTGTGTGTGTGTGTGTGTGTGTGTATGAGTGTGTGTGTGTGTGTGTGTATGTGTGTGTGTGTGTGTGTGTGTGTGTATGTGTGTGTGTATGTGTGTGTATGTATGTATGTTTGTGTCCATCCATTTATAAATGTCTGCTGCTCCAGAGCAAAGGTTTATTGTTCTTAAAAAATAAAGTACAGGTAATGACTCACTGATTAAGGGATTTTTTTTTGGGGGGGGTGAATCTTGTTGAGATGTTTGTGTTTGGCAATAATTATGCAGCCCTGTTGCGTATGCATTGTTGAAAAACTGTTCAAGATTCAAAACATGTGCAAATTTTGCTAAGAAAATGTAGCACAGTTCAAGGTGCTGGAAATGAGTATATGAGATTGTTTGGTACTGTTTGTTGAGCATGTTGTTCATTAAATCAAAATTTATTTGAAATTTTACTGTCTGAAATTTTTGAAATTTTACTGTCTGAAATGCATTTTTGTGTAATTCTTTCACATAGTAGATACTAGATAATGGCTATTTATAGTTTATAATTATGTAAAATTATGAAGTACATCCACAATAACACAAAGCATTACTTTTACTAAATTTTTAAAGGTAAAATAGTATTTAAATATATCCAAAAGAGTTATGTAGACTTTACCTAATTTATTTTAGTGTTTCAGAGCTGTTGGCATTAGACATAGTTTACTAAAATTGTTTAGTTAAATTTACCTAAATAAACTAAGTGCATCCACGCTAAAAAAAAGCATTACTATTACTAAAAATTTTAAGGTAATTGGTATTTAAATGTATCCAAAAAAGTTAGGTAGATTTTACCTAATTTACTTTGGTGTTTCAGAGCTGATGACATTTGATACAATTTACTAAAATTATTTAGTGAAATGTACCCAATTAAACTGAGTGCAAACTGTTACCTCACCTTTTTTGGGTAAATTCTATAGATTGTTTTTATCAGTGTAGTTCTTCCTTTGATGTTATTCTCAAATGGTGCCTCTATTGAGTCTGTTGATTCTACAAATACAGTATTTGGTTATCTTGGTCGATTCACATCTCTCTTTTAAGCTCCACGTGGAAAACTTGGTAAGGAGACTGAAAGTTAAACTGGGGTTCTTTTTCAGAAATAGATCCTGTCTAACTCTGAATATAGGAAACGCCTTGTTACTGCGACTTTCCTTCCCTGCATTGACTACAGTGACATTATTTACATGAACACTCCTACAAGCACCCTGCAGATGTTGGATGTTATCTATCATGGTGCACTAACATTCATAACTGGCTGTAACTACCGTACCCACCACTGCACTCTGTATTCACTGGTTAACTGGTCATCATTAAATTCACACAGACTCTTCCACTGGAACATTTTCATCTTTAAATCACTTCTTGGTCTGCTGCCCTCATACATCTCCTCCTACATGTCACTGCATGAGTGCAGCTACAGCGTGCGCTCTCAGGACATGATTACCTGCAGTGTTCCATCAGTGAGGACTGAACTAGGCAAAAGGACCTTCTAATACTCTGCTTCTGTTTCCTGGAATATCTTGCAAAAAGATCTGAAGCTCTCGACGTTGGCCTTTCTAAGTAGCTTCAAACATCTGCTAAGTTCATGGCAAAAACCAATGCAAACATGTTCCTGTTTTTAATATTTTCATCATTTTATAATGTAGCTGTTTGTTTCATTTTTTAATACCCTTTGCTTACATTTATTTTTCAATTTATATGATTTCTTTTAGGATTGTCTACTGTTGTCATCACATCATTCTTTGTTAAAACCAGGTCTCTCTTGTAAATGAGTCCTCGAGACTCAATGAGACTCACCTGTATACTGTAAATAAAGGTTGAAAGAAAAAATAAACAAACAAAAAACAAAACAAAACAACAAAACTGAAACACGGGGTGACAAATTAAAAAAAGAAGAAGAAAGCTGCTGGAAATGATGATCTGTAATATTCACATATTTTTTAGTAGTGATTTTTAGATTTAAATAAATCGGGCACAGCTTATTAAACTAATGAAGAACGTTAATTGACAGCGTGTGAACTACAGCTGAGTGCAGATCGGACAACTTCACAGGTAGTTGGCATGCAGAAAGCACAAGCAGGTCTTTGCAGCCTAGCAGCATTCAAGCATTCATCTTCCCTGTCCTCCTGTGCATCAGTAAAATATTACATAAGAATATAATGAGACTGAAGAAGTATTTCAGATGAAAGATGAAACGTTTCTACATTGTTTCATTTTTGTTTTTTGAATGTCCAGAAAACCTGACTTAACTTTTTTAGATTAAGAATTTAATATTTACAACTCTGGCTCATTCTCACATGAAGTAAAACAATATAACCAAACATCTCACGAGAGTTATAGCTGGTTCTCAGTAAAGTCCCACCAAGATCATATGAAAAATAAAGTACAAAACCAAGTATAAAAGAACATATTTTAGTGGTTAAGTTAGCTCAGCCACAATCTTGTGTTTGAAGGATGTTTAATGGTGGCAAACAGAACACTGAACCAGAGACGGGAACTGAAATATGACCCGAGGGTTGCTATGAAGACCACAAGAGAAACAACTGGCAACATATACTGTATGGCAATGCTGTAAGTTGCTACCACATCTCTGAGACTATTGCAGCACTGTGTTGTCCTCAGGGGGCATCTAGGACACAAAGCTGTTCTGTGAAGAGAAGTTTCTTTGACCACAGCTTCAAAAAAATAGTCATTCTTTCTTTACTTACATCTACCGTTCATCACCTGCCACCGTAAAAAAAAGTTGTCACCTGTGAATGTGTGCATCTATATCTTTGTCTGTCTTTCTCTGTGTTAGCAAAATACAACTCATTAGCCACTGGACAAATTGAAGCTCCTAGAAAGCAATTATTGGACATACATCTACAAAGAAATGACTTTTAGAGTCAACTTGACACAAAATGATTGCCACAACTAATCAACCTTCATTAAAATTGCTACAACGAAGATAATTTAACAGATACTGAGCTAAAATTTGGTGTGGAAGTAGCTGAGAGTCATACCAATCATATACCGTATTTTCCGGACTATAAAGGTCGTGAAACGGCCCCCCCGACAGCCCAAAGATCCTGCTGCTGTGAAGACGACGTCTCACTCTGGCCCTTCCCTGAGACGCAGGAAAGCTGGACAAACTATTGTTGGTACTGGAGTCACCGGGAACATCAAAATGGTAAAAACAAAACTGGTGAGTGTTTTTGCCTCTAAATTCTCACCTGATTTGGATGCGGAAACGCTATGCGTTTATCTTAAGGACAAACTTGGGCCTAATGTTACATGCCAGAGAATCACTACTGTTAATACCAGGTATGCCTCATTCAAGGTTTCTGCTGAATGTAGTGACGTGGCTGTTATGTACAACCCAGAGCTTTGGCCTGACGGAACTAATGTGAGAAGGTTTTTTGAGCCCCGCAAAACTGTCATCGGTGCAAATGCTACCCCTCCTTCCATGGATATATGCGAGCCTATTGCTGGCATGAGCACAAAATCCTAAATATTTATGGACATTAAAGTCATCTCTTACAACTGTCGTGGCCTGCGCTTAGGGCAGAGCGCAGATGATAAAGCTCGCCGTCTGGTTGTCGACCAGTTGTTGATGAAATGTGACATCTTATGCTTGCAAGAAACCTTTTTAGCCAAACAGGATTTAAAAGGACTAAACTCTATTAATGACAGTTTCCTGGGTGCTGGAGAATCTTCTACTGACTTCAGTTTGGGAATTAAAAGAGGAAGGATACCAGGAGGAGTGGCTATATTATGGAAAAAAAGCCTGGACTCAGTGATAAATGTCATTAGATTAGATTTGGACTGGTGTATTGCAGTACACGTGAAACAGCATGACAAAGAATTTATTATTTTAAATGTCTATGCTCCATATGAATGTCATCATAACGAAGAAGAATACCTTAGTAAACTTGCTTATATTAGCTATTTTATGCAAAATGAGAAGTCTAAAAGTATTTATGTTATGGGGGACATGAATGCAAACATCTCAGATAAAAATTCACTGTTTGCTAAACACCTGAATCATTTTTGTACAGATTCTAATCTAATACTGTCAAGTAAAGAATTTTTGCCAGCTGACAGTTACACCTATATTAGTGAAGCCTGGCATACTACGTCTTGGTTGGACCATTGTATCACTACAGCAGATGCTCATGCTGCTTTGGTATACATTAATATCTTATATAATGTGTCCACTGTTGACCACATCCCCTTTGAGCTGGCAATTAGATTTGATTATATACCTGCAACTGTAAATGTGGACAATAATCAAATTCAGACACGTATAGACTGGTCTTCTTTATCTGAGGAACAAATAGACCATTACTATGCCCAAACTGATCATTTGTTATGTGGAATTAAACTACCAAGAGAGGCGGTTGCTTGTACAGACTGTAACTGCTCTAATTTTGGACATAGAACCGATATAACTCAATTTTATTCTGACATAACTGAAGCGCTACTGGGAGCTAGCCTGCCTTATAATAAAAGTAACGTAAAGATTAAAAGTAAACCAGGTTGGAACACATACGTGTCTAAATACCACAGTGAAGCCCGCGAAGCTACTACCAATTGGGCTCTAGCAGGTAAACCCAGGCAGGGTCCTATATTTGAACACAAAAAGCTGTCTAATGCAAAATACAAATATGCATTACGCTTCATTAGACGGAATGAGCAAACCATGAGGGCTGATTCCTTGGCAAAAAAACTTATAGGAAAGGACACAAAAGCCTTTTGGAAAGAGGTTAAATCTATAGGTAATAATAAATCCACTCTCCCTTGCACTGTCGATGGTGCCTCTGGGGCAAATATGATTGTAGATTTTTGGCAACAACACTACAGCAAGATATTTACCTGTGTTCAGAGTGAACCCTTCCATGTTGACAAGGTTAGTACTGCAGAAACTATCAAGTCACATGAGGTCTATCAAGCAATTGAAGAACTATCTGTAAATAAATCTATAGGAATGGATCTTATTTCAGCTGAACATCTCAAGTTTGCAAGTTCAAGGGTAGCCCCTCTTCTTGCCTTGTGTTTCACTGGTTTTATTATGCATGGTTTTATTCCCGATTCCTTGATGAATGTTGTTATTCTTCCTGTGATTAAGAACAAAGCTGGAAAAATTGGCAGCTCTGATAACTATAGACCTATTGCCCTAGCTAATACACTATCTAAGGCAGGGGTCACCAACCTTTTCGAAACTGAGAGCTACTTCGTGGGTACGGAGTCAAACAAAGGGCACCAGTTTGATAAACTCTTCGGAAATAACAAAGCATAAATTGAAAAAAAAATTAAAAAAGTATAATAAACATATTTTTAAGAACATATTTTTAAGATAGACATTTTAAAATATATATAAATACAAAAAAAGAATAACAACTGAATAAAAGGACATTTTAAATGCAGCTTAGTAGTGAGTTGTGCTATTTTTAGAACAGGTCCGAGGGCACCTCAAATGGTCCTTGGGGGCACCCGGGTGCCCGCGGGCACCACGTTGGTGACCCCTGATCTAAGGTCTTTGAATTAATTATTTTGCCTAAATTTGCAAAGATAGGAATGTCTGCAGACAATCAATTTGGGTTCAAGTCCGAGCATGGCACTGATCTATGTATATATGGCCTAAAAGAATTACTGAATAACTATAATAACAAAAATTCTACGGTTTTTATGTGTTTCTTAGACGCCTCCAAGGCTTTTGATCGTGTAAACCATCGAAAACTATTTTTAAAATTATGCCAAGCTGGTGTGCCCAAATATATAGTGAGATGTCTGTCCTATTGGTATGCTAACCAAAATATGCAAGTCAAATGGGATAATTGTGTGTCTGCATCCTTCCGTGTCAGCAATGGTGTCAGACAAGGAAGCATTTTATCTCCTATACTGTTTAATTTTTATATGAATGACCTCTCTAAGCAGCTAAACCTGTGTAGAACTGGCTGCATGGTTGGAGATACAATTATCAATCATCTTATGTATGCTGATGACTTAGTGGTTTTTAGTCCAAGTTCAGCTGGTCTTCAGAAGCTGCTTCATGTCTGTTCAGCATATGGTGAGACACATGATATCATATTCAACCCCTCTAAAAGTCTCATTTTGATTTGTCGCACTAAAGAGGACAAAAATAGTGTATTTCCACTTTTTAAGCTGTCTGGGACTTTATTGAATGTTGCAAATGAAGTAAAGTATCTGGGTCATGTGTTGACAGACCGTCGGTCTGATGATGAGGACATTTACCGTCAGGTTCGAATGATATATGCTCAGGCAAATATCCTTGCTCGTAAGTTTGCATTCTGTTCTGATGAAGTGAAAATTAACTTATTTAGATCATATTGTTCATCACTGTATACGGCACATTTGTGGTGCAATTTTAAAAAAGCCAGTCTTCATAGATTGAAGGTGGCTTATAATGACGCACTAAGACTTCTTTTAAATAAGCCCAGATGGACCAGTGCCAGTGAACTGTTTGTATCTGCTCGCGTCAACACTTTGATGGCTGTTTTAAGAAATTTTATGTATAAATTTATTTGTCGTTTACATAAGTCTAATAATAGAATTATTCTACTGTTGACTAATGTCAAATATAGTGCAGTGAAATATTCATCTGTGCTTTGGAGACATTGGTATGATTGCCTCCTGAACGGTTAGGTACTTTTTCTATTGTTCTTTTTATTTTATTTTATTTTATAATTTTTTGTAATTTTTTATTTGTATTTTGTATTTTATTTTATCATGGTTGTTGTCTCTTATCTAGGTTGGACTCTGAGTCTGTAATAAAGTTTATCTATCTATCTATCTATCTATCTATCTATCTATCTATCTATCTATCTATCTATCTATCTATCTATCTATCTATCTATCTATCTATCTATCTATCTATCTATCTATCTATCTATCTATCTATCTATCTATCTATCTATCTATCTATCTATCTATCTATCTATCTATCTATCTATCTATCTATCTATCTATCTATCTATCTATCTATCTATCTATCTATCTATCTATCTATCTATCTATCTATCTATCTATCTATCTATCTATCTATCTATCTATCTATCTATCTATCTATCTATCTATCTATCTATCTATCTATCTATCTATCTATCTATCTATCTATCTATCTATCTATCTATCTATCTATCTATCTATCTATCTATCTATCTATAAGTCACAGTTTTTGCCTAATTTGCATGCCCTGCGACTAATAGAGAAGTGAGGCGTGTTTATGGATTTTTTTCCCCATATTTTTAAACCAATTTTGGCTCAGATATGACCGTTTTTCATTTTGACAAAAAATGGTGCAGTACCACTTTTGTCCACTAGGGTACACCGACCGTTCCCACCTCATGTGTCCGAAGGCAGGCTCCTCTGGTCGTACGCACTCTGTCGCTGCCCGGCCTCCTGCTCTGGAGGTAACTACTATTAGCTGTGTTTGTTGGCAAGATAAGTCAAGAACCACAAGACAGATTTTTATCAAACTTACAGACTGTAATCACTGTTTGGACATTTACAACTGACTAGCTTTATGAGACGTTTGAGATAAAATTCGATGTTTTATGGGCATAAACGTGTCGCGGTTAGCTTCGGTTTTTTTCCGTGTATATTTAAGCAAATAGCTCATAAACCACTCGGCGGATTTTCTTTAAACTTACAGAAAGTAATTATTTGGTGTTCATTTACAAACTGTTAGCTGTTGGAGTTATTTGAGATAAAATTCTATGTTTTATAGACGTAAATGTGTTGCGGTTAGCTTTGTTTTTTTCCTGCTACTATTTATCTAAATAGCTCATAAACCACTCGGCGGATTTTCTTTAAACGTACAAAAAGTAATTATTTGTGTCACGTTCAGCGGCCCCGCTGACCCTTTAGGCCCCTGACCCATTTGGCCCCGCTGACCCATTTGGCCCCGCTGACCCTCTCCCCTCGGCCCCGCTGATCCTTTTAGCCAGACCCTCTCCCTTTAGCCTGACCCTCTCCCTTTATGCCTGTCCTCTCCCTTTATGCCCTTCCTCTGCCCCTGACTTCCTTCTGTCACATTTCTTGCCCCTTCTGTCCACTGTCCAATTTTAGTTCAGCCTGTCTCTCCTCTGCCATATTCTTCTGTCCAGTCCTTTTTTAGGCATTAATCCAGTAATGCCTGTCACCCTTCCTTTGCTCCTGTTTCTTCTGCCCTGCTAATTTGTGTTCTGTGCCTTGTGTGAATGTTTCTTGCTTTTACTTTGTTTCTGTCCTTTCTTTTCACTTCCTCCTCAGCCTGCTTCTGCTCATCTGCTCATTTCTACTCATCCTTCTGCTCATGCCCTCTTGTCTTGTTTTTACTTTGTTTCTGTCCTTTCTTTTCACTTCAGCTCATCTGCTCATTTCTACTTGTTCCTTCTGCTCATGCCCTGCCCTCCTGTCAATCAACAGTTCACCACACCCCCTCAGCCTTAGCAATCACTTTCATTCCTTACACCTGTTCTGCCCTGCATTTAGTCTCCAGTGATCCCCTTCCAACCTGCTCAGTCATTGTTGTTGAATCTTTGGTTCCAGCTCTGGTCACAGACATCACGGTCCTCTGTTTTTGCCTGCCTGCCTAAAGTCTTTGTTTAAAATACCCTGATGCATGCTCAATAATCCAGGTAGAAAAATCTAAAAAAGCTAAGTCTGGTCCTCTGGACATTCAAAAAACAACAAAAAACAAAACAAAGCAAAAAATTGTAGAAACGTTTCGTCTTTCGTCCGAAAGACTTCCTCAGTCTGAGGTGCTGGGTTCAGCTCAGTCTTATAAATAGCACCCTCTCACAGTGTTACACAACCAGTTGGCTGATGACAGCCTGAAACCAGCTGCTCACATGATCAAGGAGGACCATCAGCCTAACAATGGATCGTTAGCACCCTGATGGTTGTTTGCTATTCACAGAGGGCTGAGTGATACCAGCAATCACAGCATTGTAGGAGGGGGACAGTTGAACTCGAGAAACCGCCCATCATTAAACAGGGGTGGAGGCCTCCGAGTTCAACTGTCCCCCTCCTACAATGCTGTGATTGCTGGTATCACTCAGCCCTCTGTGAATAGCAAACAACCATCAGGGTGCTAACGATCCATTGTTAGGCTGATGGTCCTCCTTGATCATGTGAGCAGCTGGTTTCAGGCTGTCATCAGCCAACTGGTTGTGTAACACTGTGAGAGGGTGCTATTTATAAGACTGAGCTGAACCCAGCACCTCAGACTGAGGAAGTCTTTCGGACGAAAGACGAAACGTTTCTACAATTTTTTGCTTTGTTTTGTTTGTTTTTTGTTTTTTGAATGTCCAGAGGACCAGACTTAGCTTTTTTAGATCTTTGTTTAAAAGTTTTGCCGCCACGCCGGCTTTTGTTTTTGTGTTGTTTAAAAATAAATTTTATTTTTGAAATACATCTCCTGCTTCGATCATCTTGCCTGCTTTTTGGGTTCACACCTACGGATCGTGACAATTTGGTGTTCATTTACAAACTGTTAGCTGTTGGAGTTGTTTGAGCTCAAATTAGATTTATTTATAATTTATTTTCGCAGCGCGTGACCGTTTGGAAGACGTCAAAGCGAAACAATTTAAATCCAGCAGATTTGACCATTATGTGAATTTATTAAGGAACGGTTAAGCTAAAACACATCTTTGCTATAATTTTCAGCAGACAAATAATTGTTTTTACCGTGTTAATCTTGTTAAAAAGTCCTTCCGTGCATGCTTCTGTGGCCGCCATTTTCAGCAGGGCAACTGAGGCGCTGACGCGTCGCATAGCAGTGACGCACAATAGATGCGACTTAACCTGGCGACATGTTTATGGATTTTTCAAATTTATTGCCAATAATTGGACAAAGCGACTTGTAGAAAGGTGAGACTTATCAGGCGGAAAATACGGTAGTCTGAGCACTAACTGATTGCCCCATATGTTTGTCAACAACACCGGTAAGCATGGTGACGTGCTCTAGGCATTTTTTTTTAAAGAAATGCTTCTTTCATTTATAGTGATGATACAAAAAGTGGTTCATTCCTATCTTAAAAACAGATAAAGCAAATCAGCAGATCATAAAGAAAATTGGTTTTGTCATATGAATATATTGTAAATGAATACCTTTATATTTGAGGTTATCTTATTAAAACAAAAATGTATAAAAAGCATATGTTTTGTGCTGCTAAATGGGTTTAACACATCATCTTCTTACCATTGTGTGACATGCCGACGTTAAGGCACTTCTGGAAACGACAGTATTGGCATTTGTTACGGGACTTTTTGTGAATGCGACAGTGAAGATCACAGTGATCGTACACCAACTTTAGCCTGATGGTCCGTCTGAAGAAACCCTGAAAAAGAAAAGGGACAATTACTACAAATATAGACACTGGAAATTGTGTTATTCTATCACTGTTTTGTAACTTGTTTGGTCACAGTGCAAAAACTTTACCATTTAAAAAAGAACTGAAAATTAAGTGAGTGTTTATGGTTTCATTGCATCAATATGAAATGGCACAATGTAAAAACAAAAACTTCAAAAAATATAAGGAATTTACTTATGCCTATTTCTTGCCACCAACCTTCAGAATGATTTCAGTCTTTGTATTTTGAATTTGTTCTTAATCTGAGGAGGAATAAATCATTCTTCCGACAACTGTATCTAAACAGATTGCAGTTTAGGGTGTGCTTTAGCAAATTCAACCTTAGGACCAAAGTCGCCATAAGACCTGGACTTATCACAGCTATTAAGTTTGCAGCCATGGTCAAATACCAATACACACACTCTGTCAAATATTTTTTATGAATGAAATGTGTAGTGCTAAAAGGAAAACCTCAAAGTTTTAGAATTCACAACAATATTTTCATGTAAGCTCAAAAATCCCCATCGGATTTCTCTAACTCTGCTTGAGTATTTATAACCTACACTGCTACATCCAGATGTTTCTTTTTTTAATCATAGGTTATTTACAGAAGGAGGAAGTTAAAGGGGGTCAAGACTCCACCTCAATAAAGAATGTTTTCTGTTTTGAAACAATTAAGAAATTGCCTGCTTGGCTGACCCCCCTCTTCTGGTGAGTCTCCCCAGAGACTTGAGAAGAACAATAACAACTGTACCTTTTTTCATTCAGCCCACAAATGTACATTAAGACCAAGGGACAGAAAAAACATGTAACTTACTGCACTGCAATAGTTCTAATAGTGTCAAAAAGGTGCCATTTCAACCGTGTAGCTGTGGTTGGGACTAAAATAGGTTGTGTTGCATTAGACTAAACTAGATGTCAGGTTATTTTTAAAGAAGCTGCAAAATTTTTAATACAGCTTTAAAATTTCTAAACAACATGTCCGCAATGTAATGTCAAAACATTTTATTTAAACATGTCTATGTAAGAAAAAAAATAGGTTTAAATTTTCTATTAATAATCTATTAATTATTCAATAATGAATGCATCAGCAAATGCAAATTTGCTGATGCAAAATAACTTGTGTTTATATTCTGGAAGAATATGTTATTTTCCTTTTGCTGAAATGTTGCATCAATAAAGTTGTCTTACACTGGTGAGCCACTTTTGTTTTTACAACAAAAATCTTACACAATATTTTTGATTTTCTTTTGTTTGAAACACCCACATTTATTGAACAGTTTATATGCATCATAAAGCCCCTGCTTTGCATTTAAACGTGTTTATTCTGCATGTATTGGTAACACCACAGTGATAACAATAATCAGAAAACTAAGTGTTTAGATTTAGGGGGATGTGCGCGTGTATGTTTTAGTTAAGCTTTAATTAAACAGGTCTCCTGAAACCCAAAAAGGAAAAGTGGGTAAAAGGATGGATGGATGGATGGATGGCTGGCTGGATGGATGGATGGATGGATGGAAAATCAATACATTATGAAAAAAGGACTATGCATACTTTGAGTAATACTACAGATGACAATATCTTCTTGTTAAACATTCAATAAAAAGGTAAATACTGTCTAAAGAGTATTTAATATAATGATGTATTGGTGTTTAAATGTAGTTCACGTATTTCTACAGCAGGGCTATTCAACTGGCGGCCCACGGGCCATTTCTGGACAGCGGGTGACTTTAATCCAGCCCACCAATGACTTCATAAATAAATAAATAAATAAATAAATAAATAAATAAATAAATAAATATATATA
>JBBPBX010005135.1:17931-39594 GCA_038048925.1 Garcialebias charrua | reverse complement strand
ATATCATTCAACTATGTTTGTTTTTGCAAAAAAAAGATAAATCAATTTAATTTTGCTTTAAAAGTGATTTTAAACGTCGCGCCGTGTCAAAAATGATATGTTATGTAAAATATGTAACATTATGTTATATAAAAAAGAAGATTGCTATTGTTGTCTTCTCATTATTTTCACTTAGTCATGCACAAATTAACACCAAATAATGGAGTTAATTATGTTAATGAGTACAAATAAAAAATCTTAGTTTTTCTGCATTTTGAGAAAAGTTTGCCCCTTTATCAAAAGTGGTACTTGAGTGGGTTTGTTGGAGACTGCGGGTTGCATTTCCTCTCACAGGAAGATGTATTTGGGACTTACCAAAGTAAAGTGAAGTTTATCATAATTTAACAACATTCAGCACTGCCATTGTTTATAACCAGCAGCGTACTAAAATAAGTGAAAATGTTTTTTTTTATATATATATATTTGTGCAGAAAAGTATTTCGTTTTCCTATATTTAATACTTTTACTTGCTTACATGTTTATGACCACTTTAATAATAATAATAACTATGCTTTAAACTTAATCTGACATGTCAAGTAACCTTTATAATTTCACAGAATAATATATATATATTTTTAAACGCAGTCAATCAAACTCCAGATTAAAAAAAAAAATGTAACAAAGAATTATGCAACAGGACAGAGCTAAATAGTAACACTCAGATGGCACCAGGTATAAAACTGGCTTGTATGGGTTCCAAATTACTTGGCAAAACATCCCTCTGGAACAAACATCCTCCTCTTCCATACACATTTTGTTTCCTTTTTTTACTTGTGTGGAATGTGGCAGCAAAATATCAGCGGGGGTCCACTTAAAATTCTCATGGACTCTGGTATTGTTCCCCAACAGGACAGAGAAATACTGTGTATGTGTCCAATGCATTAAGCTGGTGATGACTATTAATAACTGTGGAAACCTGGTTATTTTTCCATTTGTTGGATTGCTGCCAGCTGATACAAGATTAAAACAGCACTGGAGCAATCGAATGACTTGTGGTCTGCTTGGCATTAAGTCTCTATATGGGGAAAGATATCTAATGGGAAAGGAAGCGCTCCAGAGGCGAAAGGCATAGGAGATGAAGCAATGGGTGTCAGAGAGCGAGTCCCTGGACCACTAAAATAAATCAAACTGCACCCTGGAGACTCCAAGAAAAAAAAAAACGCATGTGAGGAAATGTATTTTGTACTCAATGCAGCTTGAAAAAGACAGCATGCTGGCAATTAAACCAAGGTCCTTAAATCATGTTGTAACTGAAGGTGAAAACAAGTTTGGACTAAAACCTCTCCCCTGAGATTATTCTTGGAAACAATGCAATGCAAAATCTCTCCAAATTCACGTTTGCATCCGCGAGTGCGGTGTAGGAAAACAAGCTGTCAGACATTATAAAAGGTGACAAATGATTAGTAAAGGATGTGTAGCTTGCCGCACATTTGCGAAGGTGTGTGCATGTTCGCACGTGTATGACTGTTGTGCCGGTGTCTTCAGCTAGTTCTCAGATTTCCACGTGTCAGAGCTTGACTTCCAGGTATGAGGACAGTTTTCAGAAGTACTTTCTATTATCTGTTGCTTCTGTTATGACACAATAACAGAATGCATAGAGCAAACTAGTCGGTAAGTTTGACAACTGCTATAAGCAACTGTACTGAATCAGCTGTGAGTTGACTCACCAGTATATTTCAGGTAAAGGGAGATTTTTATGCCTTGACTTTTTAACTTAAGTTAGGAAATCACATTTCAACTATAATGTGAAACACACACAAAAAAGTGAAATAAGTGCTGACATCAAATCTGTATTACCACATAAAAATAAGTTGCAAAACAGTTAATTTTAAGAGTCCGTGCTGCAGTTTACAAAATCTGAACGCAATCGCTGGTGAGAATGAAGTAAAATCAAGTGAAAGATGTGAAATCGTTCCTTCGGGGGACAGAGTTGCAAAATTAATGTAATGTGTTTGATGCTGGGATCTCTTCACAACAGCAATCACTGTGGAAAGAGGCTGACGGAAAGAAAAGAAATTATACCGTATTTTCCGGTGTATAGGTCACACCTTTTTATGATTTTTTTCAAGGCCTGTGACCTATACACAGGTGCGACCTATATATGGCTTGTTATCACTTTCGGCATTAAAAAAAAAATCCAGCTCATTTCACAATTACGTTCATTTATTAAGGAAAAGTTCAGCTCAGACATATATTTGCTATAATTTTTATCAAACAAATAATTGTTTTTAAGTGTTAATCTTCTTAAAAGCCTTGCTGTGCGCTCCTGTGGCAGACATTTGCAGCAGAGCTAAACGTAGGTGCGACCTATACACCAGTGCGACCTATCTAGGGATTTTTCCAATCTATTGGTGATAATTGGACAATGCGACCATACACAGGTGCGACCTATACACCAGAAAATACTGTACTGTTCAGATATCCGGACTCTCCCTGTTCTTTATGGTGCTTCATGCAGCTAAATGTTTTAACATTAAATGAATGGTGTCAGTGTTTTTATTTCAGTTGTTCCCATCTACAGAGAGTAGCCACAGTGAACAAACTCACATGAAAGATTTGGCTATTGTTTTGCCCCAAATCCCCTTCCTGAAGCAATTTGGACTCAAACCTGCAGGTTTTTGTTTACAAGAGCCCAACACTGACCATTGTGCTACCCAATGGTGTAGTCTATGCAATATGGAGTACCTACTAGAAAAGTGTGGGAATTTCAGGATACCCACTTAAAAGTGCCCAATGACACAAGCCCATGTCATGTATCATTGGCAATGATACATGACATGGGCTCGTGGCATTGTCAACACGAACATTTTATAGACACATTGAGTTGGTTCAACCTGTTTTGGTATAACAAATACTTCTGTACTTACTACTTAATACTTGAACATATTTTGCTTTGATACTGCTTTATAAATTGTATGCTCTCAACCCAAAGTCAACAGTGGTACAAAGTTTGTTGTACATTTATTCAAATAAAAGCATCAGAGAAATTTTGAAATGTTCAATATGCAAAAAATAAATAAAAAATCAAAATAAATTAACAATTATATTGTGCTAACTTTGGTTTCTAAGCGCTGTATACCCAGTACAAAAATGTAGACTACACCACTGGCACTGCTACCACAGCCCTTTGTTACAATATGGTAAATGAAAAAGCTTTTACATTTTTTTTAAAACCTATATGAAACTTTAAACACAACTTTTTCAGAGGGTTTAAAGTCCTTCTACACGCTTATGCAGTAAAATTCATTTAATGGACTAAAAATACGCACAGTGAAAGAATAAAGAGCCGTTTAAGACACTGAGAACGTTAACTCACAAGGCAGTCTGGCACATTTAGTTATGTGGAAGACAAAAGAAAGAACCTGCCCTGCTGCATTCAAGGCCTTAACACTCTTATCTGCACTATTGAGTAAAAACTATGTACTGTACTCTGTTTCAGGGCGAGGACTGAACGATTATTATCAAATTTAACAAATAACATAAAACACTATAATTTAAACATTATTAATTTATTTTAGTAAAATTTCATTTTGGTTTCTATGTGAAAGCTTGACAATTTGAAACCTACGTACATATAAACAATCTGTTTTTGAAAATAATTAGTTTTTTTTACATATTAAAACTTCTGCAGCAAACTGAAAAAAAAACTGTAAATGTGAATATTTGCCCCTTTTTCAGAGCTGCACGTTTGCCGAATTTAGCTCAGCTGAACAGTTGGTATAGGTGTGAACATAAGTGTTGCACTTGTGCAGGAGGGCATGGTTTTCTGTCTTCACCCAACAAGTCATTTATTTTGTCTAAGGTGTTTTCATGAAAGTGTTTGCGTGTGCCAGGGAGAGAGAGCGAGAGAGTCAGCGTAGAGGCTGAGTTTGGTGACTTCCTGACCTCTTCATGTAAAGCAGCGTGTGGCTCAGCGTCAGTGACTAAAACAAAGATATGCCCGCCTGCGTGTCTGCCTCACGTCCCCACATTTTCTTTGAAAAGATTAGTGTGCTTGATTTTTGCCTGATTAGTCTTCTGTAAGGAAACCGTGGTACTCTGGAAACCTTGTACACTGTAAAATTGTTGTACTGTAGTTTGTTTCACAAAGCAGACGAGGTCTTGAAATAAAAGATTTAGCATTTTACACAAAAGCTGCAAAGTGTATAAGTTTTTAAAAAAGTGTCAAAAGCACAGGTTCACTCTTCAGGAAACTGCCACTTTTTTTTGGTGGTGTGAAGACACTTTAGCAGGTTTACCTGAAAGGGCCTTCCCCTTCCGCACCTGAACGATCAAACAGGAGAATACTGGAAAACCAAGTGCAAACAAGGTGTCACGGTGCCTGGACTGCCCTCTTGACAAAAACAAAACTGCTCTGACATGAAAAGCCCACCTACATGCTCGGTACTGAATTTACTCAGAAGTCGGCAAAGCATGGCATCGTGAGAGGTTAGAAACTGCAATCTTTGCCTGAACGATAACCTCTGTCGGATTTCACTTTGATTTGTTTGCTGTTTATTTATTTGTTTAAAACATGAGCTTAAAACTGAGTCCGTCACCCACTGGTGGCGTCTCATTGTGGTGCAGCTATAGATCCTATACAAATCGTTTGAGGGGGTTTTATAATACGGGTCATGTGAAAATGATCAACAGACATCAAAATGCATTTCCCCCATTTTAAATAAAATCTGCTATACATTGCAGGAAACAAACAAAGGAACATAAAGTGAGAATGACAAATATCTGTTTTAGGTTAAAAAAAATTATTGATTGGCGTTTTTATAATTCAAAGAAACAAAGGCTTTACAATAAGGTGCACACAATTAATTACTACTAGGGAACGCCTCAGGAACGAATCAGGAACAAATCAGGAGCTAATGGGTAGTTATAGTTACCTTGTCAATGAAGAGGAACTAATCAAGAACTAATGGGTAGTTATCATGGAAACCAAAGAGGAATGAATCAGGAGCTAATGGGTAGTTAACCTGTACTTACTGGGGAACACACAGCCAAGCCTATAGGGGACTACTGGTTTGTTATCAGAAACAAAGAAATTCTCCATGTGGGTTCAGAATAAACCCTGCACTAGTGAGGTCACAGCTCGTAACTGTCAAAAACCTGTTTCCTAGTGATTACTAATTTTTATTGGATTTTTCTCTTTTGTAAACATATTAATGAAAGACATTATCAATTTCATAATTTTGTACTGGTGTCATCTTAACTATGTCTGACTATCACTTACTGAGTATCAAACCATTGCCTGAATGTTATTTTGTTCACTGATGTAGTGAAACATCATACCAAGTACTTACTGAGGAACCAATCGTTACTTAATCACTACCTGACCATTAACTACTGTTTCTGTGTACTTGGCTTGGCTGTGTGTTCCCCAGTAAGTACATTAGCTCCTGATTCATTCTTCTTTGGTTTCCTTAATAACTACCCATTAGTTCTTGATTAGTTCCTCTTCATTTACAAGGTAACTAACCAGTAGTCCCCTAATAAGGCTTGGCTGTGTGTTCCCCAGCAAGTACTGGTTAACTACCCATTAGCTCCTGATTCGTTCCTGAGGCGTTCCCTAGTAGTTAATCAATTTTAATTTTATGTACATTATTGTAAAGCGTCACCTAAACAAGAAACAATTAAACTTTGTTAGCAGGTATTAAAACTCACTAACGCCATCAAAAACTGCAAATTAATCTTATGCACATGCAAAGGTAAACCAGTGAGAGAATAGTCGGTCAGAAACGTATGGACATACAGGTTGGTCCACTCACCCTGTTCTCCTGTTTCAGTTTGGAAAGTTTTAAGTGTCAGCTCACTAGCGAATGTCTAAGTGACAGTGGCAATGTCAGGAAAATGGTATGTGTGTATGTGCATGGACACGTGTGTGTGTGTGGCCAAGTTTTCCTCAGGAAGTGATGACCAATAGAAAGGGAACTAGTTCACACTCACACATTTTCTTTCTCTGACAGAGTCTGGGCTCAGCAAAAGTTCAGACAGCAAACCATCATGTGGTCTGAGTGTGTGTGTGTCATTAATTCTCATTTCTCAACATCTATATGGTGCATGTTTACAGAACCGTAGGGAACCGTGCACGAGCGTTCATGTGCATAAATGTATTTTCTTGTAAACATTCATTTTCCTGTGTGTTTAACTTTGTGTGTGTGTGTGTCTTTGTGTGTTAGGTGGTAGACATCAGATGCAGATGATTTCCTGTTGCTTCATTCTGACAGGCAACCTCATCATGCCTCTTTGGTTGCACTTCTCTCCTTTCTCTGTCACTCAGAGTCGACGTGACGTCGGTGACGCACTCCGTCCTCTTCCTCATACATTCTCTGACCCTAACACAACACTAAAATCTTTGTTTTCGGATTTTACTTACACAATCATACATGTGATTTGTGGACATTAGTACTTAAGTAAAACATTGAAGTTGTTAAATCTCAAAAACGACTGTAATCTGATGATGTTGTGGTTTACTCAGACTTTATAAGTGACATGTACATGCAGCAGCAGACTGTTTTTTTTGCCTATAGCTTGACTATTTTATCAACTATCCTCTTCCATCAGTTGGGGAGGACAGAGAACGTTATTTCTTTGTCTTACTCCTGAGTTTGTGCATCTCATTGACCCCACTCAGTCCTTACAAAACTGCTGTGCTATAAAAACCCAGGTTTGTGATATAACTTTGAAAAAAAATTCTCAACTTTGTTCGACAAATAATCAACCAGAGTGTATGATTCCAACAACAACAATACGGAATAGGGATGCACGATATTGGATTTTTGTCCGATATCCGATTTGCCGATATGTTAAACTTATTTGGCCAATAATTTATACCAATATCAATATTTTTTTTCCCTAGACCTACTTGCAAAGACTACATAGCTTTTGCTGCTGTGGAATTAAAATACTACAATATTCTGCATGGTCTTCGTCAATTTGGCCTGCTACCAAATACAGATGCCAAAAAGAGGCTGAAAATTTATTTTATTTATTTTTATTTATTTATTTGTTCATTTCAAATTTAAAACACAAAAAAATATATATTTACAAAATCATATTAAGAAGAAAAAAACAAATTTAATATGAAAGGAAGCAGAAGAAGAAAAAAATCTTAAAATATCTGCCCCTTTTTAAACAAAATCAATTCAAACAATCAATTTTAAACAATAATTATCCATGAACCAATTATGCAACTTTTTACAATTCACAAATATATGGTACTTATAATTTTCACCATTTTTATATACATGTATTTTTTCAAAAGTTCACTCTTAATCATTTTCTTAAATATAAACACAGACTTAGCCTTTTTGACATTATTATCCAAACGATTACGGTAAGTATCCAAATGATTAAGTACCGAATATATTACAAAGATAGTAACAAACAGCACCTTTTATATTGGTGAGTTATTTTGATGGAATAGCCGATGTCTGCTATTTAACTTTCTCGCTAATATCGGCTGATACTACCATGCCGATAATATCGTGCATCCCTATGTAAGGATGTTTATCATCATGTTACTTACTAATAAAAAGCTATAATGCAGAGCCAAGTGGGAGCTTGAAGGTCTCAGTAAGATTCCCCCAGACTTATTAAATAATTCATTAGTTGAATGTTTGTTACATTTATGTTGTTGAAAGACTAGTTTTTGTATTTGAGACAAATTGATGAACATTAACAAATCTTTGCTTGGAAATATGGAGTCTTTGGTTGATGCTGTTCAATTCATCCCTGAAAAATCCTCTCCTGTTGGAAAACATTCTACTGATTGAAAAATCTTTCACTGTCCTAAAGTCTTTAACTTTTCAGGCTTTGGCCTAGCCTGGTTAAAACCAGACCCTGTCCTTCACTTCGCTTCGGACAAGGGTCTGGGATCTCTTAATAGAAAACCGATTCTTGCTGGAGGCGTGGCCTCTGCTGAGGAACAAGACCATTGGATCTTAGAACATTTTTGAACAGGAAAAGCATTCTGCTCCCTCCCCCTCAGAGCCATATATGGTCTGCTTCCTCTGCTCTCGTGAACTTGAGATCTGCTCCACTCCCTGCTGCATGTCGTCTCGCTACCACTGGATATTCTGTGTTTATGGAAATAAAACGTCTTAAAAAATAAAAATAAAACCATGTAGCTCTGGTCCAGCTCACCATAAGGCCAGAAAATATGCAGGGACTCGGGCAGCAACGTAAAACCTGAGTTTAATTCTCTCGTGACAACCTGAGGCTCTTCCTCGTTCATTTCACTCAGCGGAGGGAGAGGAGGAGGGAGCGATTACTTGACTTTTTACAAAAAAAACTCCAGAAAACTCCAGATAAGGGATTAAGAAGGGGAAATTAATACATTTGTGTCAGATATAAAACAGTCCTGCATCGCTTTGAATAAGAACATGCGGGTGCTCGCTGGCTGCGCGCTGGGACAGGACAGGTGGGGGCGTGGGTTAGGGGCCAAAAGCTCCGCTCCTTCTGTTCTCTGATTGGTCCGGTCAAAAATCTACCGGAGAAATCCTTGTGGATGGGAGAAGTCCCAGACTGAGCAGTGAAGGGAAATGAGAATTGAGCGGAGCTGTGCAGGAAGACGAGGGTCAGGCTAGCTTTGGCCAAGCTTTAAAAAAATCCTCTCGATAACTTCACTACATTTCACTGTTTTGTATTCAATTATTGTGTTCCTCAATTATTTGCAAGCACTGACAAAACTATCTGTAGGATATTAACAACAAAAAAAGCTTTTGAAAAACATTTCTGTAATGTGCTGTGAAGTTCCATCAGCACCAAAAAAGTACAAGTGAAAAAGTTTAATTTTTCCTAAAGGAAAAGTGCTTTTGAGCAAAGAAAAAAGACATCCCACTAAATGATGGGATTACCAACAGTGCAACACTTCATAAAGACACATAAAGTTTGAGCCTGTCCGCAACGATGCAACATTCACTCAGGCATGACAATATTTTGTTAAAAAGGATCAGGTTTTGGTAACTATAAGTATAAGTAAGTAAGTATATGTCAAGTGGCTTCACGTTAGTTTGAGAGAATCTTTCAGTTCTTCACTTCCAAACCCAGTGTGCATTGAGACAAAAAGCAAGCCTTTCAGAAACTACAGAAAGTTTGGGGCTAATGAAAAAATTACTGCTGTTCTCCATGACTTGAGAAAATACAGTTGTATAGGTGTGAAAGTATAAACCACACGAGCACGTCGAAACCATGTTTGAAAAGTGTCAAGTGAGTGGAAAACCTTTTAAAAATCTTTCAAAAACTATATATTTTTTCTTTGAACATAAATCTTCACATTTTGAGTACACTGTATTGTGGGACGGACATGACTTAACTTTTTTTTTTTTTTTTTAATAGAAAACAAGTACAAAAAAAAACTTACAATGTCAAACATGGCTCGAGACTTAAGGCATGCATAGCACAAAAGAGAATAAAGGCACATAAACAAAAACAAAAATGTGTTTTGGGCAGCTTACAACAGAAATTCGTTACAGATTGTTTTAGTTTTTAAAGCTTTTGCATTAGTACAATACTTTAAAGTAGATAAGTAAGAAGAAATATAATTAGAAAACACTATAAATCTAGGTTTTAGCAAGGAGAATTTACAGCTGTGGATGTAAAATTTGGCTAATAGTAGTATTAAATTTACAACAAAAACTTTCTCACTTGAAATATTTGGACAAAAGAAACCAAACAGTATAATTTTAGCGTCAAATGGTAGGTCAATTTCTAACTTTCTATTTACATACATGAAAATGTCTTTCCAGAACACCTGAGTATGAGAACAGTCCCAGAAGAGATGGATGATGGTCTCCTCAGAGCTGTGGCAGAGTGAACACATTGGGTCTACGTTTGGACGGTACTTGGAGATTATATAGTTTACAGGATAACATTTATGCAGAATCTTTAGGGACACTTCTCGAATCTTATTAGTTATAAAGTATTTTCTAGGTAACAACCAAACATCTTTCCAACAGATATCATTAAATAAATTATCCCAGAAGAATACAGAAGCAGGTTTACTAATACATTCTCTAATTATTAATTCTCTAATACATTTGTTATTTGTTTGTGCACAGTGGAACAGTGGTTAGTGATGTCATCTGAATGAGCAAGTTGCAGGATTGCCTGCTCGCCTGGGGCCCTCTGTATTGAGTTTGCATGTTTTCTCCGGGTACTCCAGTTTCCTCCCACATACTAAAAACATGCATGTTAGGCTGATTGGTAACTATAAATTCAATTGTCCCTAGAGAGAGTGACTGGTTGTTTGTCTCATGTGATGGACTGGAGACCTGTCCAGGGTGTACCTGCCTCTCACAGTGACTGCTGGCAATAGACAACAGTGACGTCATGAGCCAAATGTTAACAAACAGCCAGGTGAGAGCAATTAAACTACTCTTTATGAGCAGTAATGCTCAAATGGTGTGTAGTGGTGTGTAGTATGGTTAAATAAAATGTTTAACACAACAAACCATCCGAAAGGGATCATAAAAGACGAAAAGCCCAACACGGTCGATTTATTTGAACTTACAAATCTATAAGCATGACAAAACTTTATCCGTATAAAAAAAATCAAATTACTGTAGGTGAATTTTAACCTGTGTTCTTAGCTGCTTGTTGATTGCTCGTGGATCGTTTTAGCAAAGATGCTGCATCAGGCTGTTCGCTGCATCAGCTCAGGTGAGACAAAATAGTCTCACTTGGAAGTAGAACATTGTTCCTGATTAAGGATTACCAACTACCAGGTAAAAGTGATCAAGGTAGGGAAGACACTAAGTGTAATATTTAAAGTATGAAGCCTATTGTAAAAATAAAATTTAAACAAAGACGTCATATAGGACCTGCTAACAAGACCACGCCGCTAACCGAACCACGACGCTAACAATACCATGGTGCCAACGGGACCATGTTGCTAAGACAAACTTCACTGTTAACCGAACCACTCTGCCAATAGGACCATGCTGTTGCTTATTTATTCCTCGTGTGGGAGTTTTTCCTTTCCACTGTCGCCTTCGTGCTTGCTCAAGAGGAGAGTTCTGCGATGGAGTTCAACTCAAAGCAGTCTGCTCCTCAGATAAATACTGTAGTATTAAATTATTTTTATATATGAACATTTCTGTTCAGTGCCCTGAGATGACTTCTGTTGTGACTTGGAACTATATAAACAAAGTGAATTAAATTATTTATTGTTTCTGTATTTTTGTTGCATGCTTTGAATAAATCCTAGTTTATGTTAGTTTGGTTTATGTTAGTTTAGTTTATGTTAGTGCTCACATTAAGCATGTACAGTACTGTTTTGCACTATTAGTGAGTAGCATATATCTTAGATCTTTTAGCATACCGTTGGGCATTCGTTTAGCATACTGTATATCTTATTGACTTATTTACTGTTTCTTTTTACACTTTATATTTTTGCTATTGTTGTATATAACTGGGACCCTGTGTGCACAATTTCCTTCCGCCTCATGTACCACATGTGATGCGAATGATAATAAAGAACTTTGAATCCTTGAATCATATCAACATTGTGGATTCAAACTGGAGAAACTCAGCTAAACTCATCACGCCTCTCTCTGGCTTTTCTCCTCTTCTACCACAGGTCAATCATTTAGTTAAACATATAGTTTATTGTTATTGGGCCAATAATAACATTATGTGCCTTGAAGTTTCAAAGTGCAACATCTGAGCTGATACAAAGGCAGAAATGTAACACGAAAATGTATCTCTGTTTTTCTTAGTTTAGAAAAACAGTTTACATCCAGAGCTTTAGAAAATTTCAGTCTTCATTATAACAAACCATGATTTTTAAACTACCAGCTGAATGTCCATATTCTACCTTATCTGTTTTGCGTGTGCTTTCAGAATATTGTGGTAAGGTACCGTAAATTGTACTTGTACCAGTGGAACATAGGGTCACTGTATCTCACTGAACGAGACCTTTTGTACCTAAACATATTGAACCTTTGTATTTAAACAAAAGCACAGATGTAAGGACACAGACACACAATACCGCTTATATTTGTACACTCAAGGACACACAAAAGCACTTGAACCTAAAACCTTAAAAATTCAAAGTCAGAAAATTTGGTATGAATGTACAGTCACACGATGTTAAGTATATAAAGCGTTCTGCAGAAAATGGTCTTGTCCACACAAACAAAATTGTTTTTACAAAATACAGTAAATATTTGACATTTTAGGACTTATTTTTCATTTTTAAATAAAGTTTTTTTGGTCACTGATAACTAAATTTCATGAAACATTTAACCAGGGTGAATAAATAATAATAAATAATAATAATAATAATAATAATAATAATAATAATAATAATAATAATAATAATAATAATAATAAAATAATAATAACAATAATAATAAAATGTTTCCACTGTTGTTGAAAGGGTATTCAGAGTTTTGGTGCTTGCCACATTAGATTGTGTGTCTCTAATTTCTTCTGAAAATGAGTCAATTGTCCTTATAAGTTAGTGCAACAAGTTTCTGCTTTAATTTTTTTTAGCAGTGCTCTATAAAACTGATAATTTCCCCAATAAATAAGACAAAAATTATTTATAAAAAAATTATTCTCTTTCATTAAGGACTCAGAGGTATCGTTACAGAACAGATGTCTGGTGCATTTGTGTCTGCAACGTAATCTACTTTCTAGTTTTAATTTCCACAACAACCTGAGGACATGAACTTTCCCCTAATTCCCTCAAATAGATATGAGTTAATAGTTGATGTGTCTCTTGAGACACAAGAGCTTCCTCACTAGATTAAGGGAAGAAGTGATGCATGCTTCAAGGCCTCAAACACACATGTATACACACAAATACACACTTAAACAAAACATACATATGCATACACCTTTGAGTCTGTCAGTCGCTGAAGACGACAGGGGAAAGAACAAGGATGACAGAATAAGATAATTCAGATAAAGAACCGCCTGTTGGTCTATATTCCCTCACAATAGGTTACTGATGGTTGACTTTGTGACCCCAGTTAGACAAAGCTGTGTTTTGACACACACAGTGTGGAAGCTGGGCAATAGTGTAGGAAAAGGGAGAGGTACCATGTGGGAAGGGGCATGCCTTGTTACTCGAAGCGAAGAGGAAGAGACGGGAGTGTAAATGCTATTTAGCTGGACAATAACAAAACAAAAAAAACGACGTGCCTCTCATTCACAGAACGTGCATAAACTATGTGTCAGGAAAGGTGTGAAAAATAATCCCGGAATCGTCTGCATAATTCAAGGAAGATTTGGAAAAGGGTCAGAGTTGACTTAAGTGTTGACTGATTGCAAACTTATTGTGAAGCGCAGTACGCTGAGTGGTGAGTTGACATCTGAAGGGCTCTCGTTAGAGCTTACTGGGATGGCATTTCAGAAAACGTAAGAAACAGAAACCACGAAAAAGCCAAGAGGTACATTAAGGAAAATTAATTTTAATTCATAAAACTTTTTCCCTAAATAGAATAAATCTGGTCATTTCTATAAATATAATTTACAGTTGCATTAAAAGCCTTTTCCTATGTAACGTGATGCAAATGTGTGCATTTAGTAATAATAATAATCTCACTGTATCATGGTAGAATGATTATAAAGCTGATTCTGATTTGTCTTCCCTTCCTGTACGCCAATGCGCTCTACTTTCATGACAGTAAAGGACAAATTTAACCCCTATTTGTTAAACAAAAAGAGTGCAAACCATTGCATTTTTGAGCAAGCTGTAGCTGCCTTTTGTTTACAAAAAGATACCGGTAGTCATTCTTGAAAACACAAAAACTGGCTTCCTTAAAACAGTTTCACACTGCTGAGTGCTTTACAGCTGATCACAGAGCAGCTGATGCAGAACAAACATTTTACATTTAAGTACAGGCTAAATTAAAGCACTAATGTTGTTGGCAGCAATCTCCTTTCCATTTTCTTCCAGTAAGATTCACAGCATGAACAATAAAAACTCCTTGATTTTAAATGTTGTCATTGCTTCATGCAGATAACCCTAACCCACTAGTTCCAAACGTCCTTCATTTTTATGTTATTTTACTGTATTTTTGACGTACAAAAGTTGCAGTTTTAACTAATGGATTAATTTTAAAAAAATTCAAAAAGAAATATCAGAAAATAATTTAATAAAAACGTCAGATTTTACAATCAACATACTGAAAATGAGCAGTTTGTTGTAAAGAATAAGATAATTTAAAAGAATACCCATTCACATAAAGAGTGAATCTATTTGACACTTTTGTTCCTGTTTTACTTTCAGGGTCCTTTTACGTTTAATAATAATTACAGGTAGTCTATTTTACATTGAGGGGGATGGTTACACACACCGTGCATCATTTCCAGCAACAAGTGATGTCTCAAGCAATATCAGACCCAGTGAACCACAAAGACCCCTACACAGAGTCTGAGTCATTTTGAAGTTCCCATCAGAGAGCAGGATTCCGACCGAAGAAACTGTTGTTTGCTCCCACATACTTCTAAAAGAGAAATTAGGACAAAGGTTGATAAATATAATCCTGTTTATTGAATAATTTCTGTGTTAAATGACAAAAAATAAAAATAAAACTCTTGCCACTGTGCGTGTTGGTGCAAGTGGACATTTCTGCCATAACATTAAAACCCCAGATAACTGAATAACTTTATTTTGGTGAATACAGTATGAGCTAATATTTAGGAAATATAACTTTTATAATAGAAAAACTACTTAGATATGGCCCATACTGCTGCACAACTAGCAGTGGGGCTGCACAAGTGATCACATATCATTACGAATAACAATTTGGGCTTCCCAAACTGAAATTAGTGTCATCAAATTGAACAGATATCTCTGTTGTGATAACACAAATTAAAGGCAACTCATTAATTCACTGTGTGGTCAGATGTGACACTGAATGGATGACAATCAAACATCCCTTCAAAAATTTTATTCTTAACGCTGAACTTTTAATTGTTTGGCACAATATAAACTGGAACTGTCAGCATCACTTGAGCACTTTCTACAACTTCCTGACTTCCTAAGTATCTGAGAGAAACTCTGCAGCATGCAGTTGCACCCAAAAATCTATTTCACCATCCTGTGACCTGTCGTGGACATAAACAATCTGCCAGGGCTTCCAGTCGATACTTCTTTAATCCAGTGTCAGCATAGTAAAATACAGAGTTTGTTGTCAGATTATTCTGAAAATAAACCTTTATTTTTTTATAACCTTTCATTTTTTAATATTTTGTACGTTATCGTTTATGGGATTGTTTTGTATTGTATTTTTTTTTAATGAACACATTTTATAAATAAAAATATACATAAAAAAATTATCCTCAATAACAGCTTATCAATGTGCATACATTTGTAGACAGGGACTCTACTACAGTAGGTCTGTGCATGATCATGGACAGCATTGCAATACATTAAATAAATATATATTAAAAACACTATGATGCAAAGGTTTGCACATTAGCAGCAATTTAATGCAAAAAGAATGTGAAAGCAGTATATTGTGCATGTTTTAGTGCACGTCCTTTATGTATTAAATTAATAAATGATTGTTATATACAAGTGAGATCTCATTGTTTAAAATAATTTTAACCATGCCTGTAACTATAATCATTGTACCACAAACCTCTGGATACCCTCTTATGTTCTTTGTCCCTTCCCAAACTACTAAAACAATACTTTTTGAGATGCACGATATTGGATTTGGGGCCGATATCTGATATGCCAATATGTTAAAACTTATTTGGCTGATAACCGATATCATTTCATTTTCATTTCATTTATTTATTTCTATAGTGTTTCACACAACCACGGTGATGGTGACCAAAGTGCTTAACAAAAACAGTAATTAACATGACAACAAGTTAAAAGCAAGAAAAACACAATAAAATAACAAAAAGAAAACCAGAAATGTCACCACATATTTAAGTACTAAAAGCCTGTTGGAATAAAAACGTCTTAAGCTTCGATTTAAAAGGGCCAAGTTCAGTAATCTGAAGAAGTAACTATGTAACACTGTATAAATATATAGAATTTATATATTTTTTAAACAGCGCTTTTTATATTGGTGACATATTTTGATGGAATGGCCGATGTCCGAAATTTAACTTTATCCCTTATATTGGCTGATACTGATACCATGCCAATAATATTGTGCATTCCTGAATATTTTTTCAATAAATGGGGGCCTACTCAATCACAGATGGGCTGCGATAATGTCATGGTGTTTATCAGTGAAGAATAATCATTGTCACAGTAGCTTCATGTTCAGGTGTGTATGCTGTTCTATTCAGTAATAACATCTAGTTAATTCTAGATGTTATTACTGTTTTTCTCTTGCATTTGTTGTTGGATGTAACTGGGACCCTGTGTACATAATCTCGTTTCATCACATGTACCACATGCGGTGCAAATGACAATAAAGACTCTCTGACTCTGACTCTCTGACTCTGACTAATAACAGTTTTCTTTAGATAAGACACAGATCTGGTTGAGCAGTGTTTAGCAGGTTTCCAGTAACTGCACCAACAAGGTTAGATTAATCATTAGGAACTATTGTTTCCTTAGTTCTGACATAATTTCCCTCTCACAGTGTAGTGGGTCAGAAAACAAAGTGACATTATCACAATAGCTTGACAGGAAACAACCCTAAGTGATGTCACATCACACTTTACATGCATTTCTGTTGATGAGGCAGTAGAGGTGGTCTGTTTAAAGTTAAAATCAGACACCACTCTGAGCAGCAGGACCACGCTTTCCACAGAACAACTGTGTCAACTCTTGAAACTGTGCCTGCAGTCAACCTACTTCACATATGGGGAGCAATATTATAGGCAGAAACATGGGTGTGCTATGGGGTCTCCAGTTTCTCCTATTGTTGCCAACCTGTACATGGAGGAGGTAGAAAAGAGAGCCTTGACGTCCTTTTCAGGGAGACCACCAAGTCATTGGTTCAGGTATGTTGACGACACCTGGGTTAAAATTAAATCTCAGGAAGTCCAACATTTCACTGATCACATCAACTCTGTGGATAAATATATCAAGTTCACACGAGAAGATGTAAAAAATGGCAGGTTGGCTTTCTTGGACTGTGAGGTCTCAGTTTCTGATAGAGGAAATTTGCAAACTGAGGTGTACCGCAAACCCACCCACACAGACCAGTATTTACAGTTTGACTCCCATCACCCTCTGGAGCACAAGTTAGGAGTCATCAGGACTCTGTACCACAGAGCAGACAGCGTCCCCACTAACTCAGGAGCCAGACAGAAGGAGAAATCACACACAAAACAGGCTCTAGAGAAATGTGGATATCCTAACTGGGCCTTCCTGAAAGCAGAGAAGAAACCCAAACAGGACTCCAGCCAGCCATCAGGTGAAAAGAAGGAACCCAGACCCAGACCAGTGGTCATTCCGTATGTTGCGGGAGTTTCAGAGACATTGAGACGTTTATTTTCTAAACACAACGTCCCAGTGGCTTTTAAACCCCAAAATACATTACGGCAAAGACTGGTTCATCCCAAAGATCCAGTCCCCCGGCACAAACAGAGTAATATTGTGTATGCTGTTCAGTGTCAGGAGGGCTGTGATCAGTCTTATATCGGGGAAACTAAACAGCCACTGGCCAAAAGGATGGCCCAGCACAGAAGATCAACATCATCAGGTCAGGACTCTGCAGTCTACACTCATCTCCAGGCCAGCGGTCACTCTTTCAGGGATGAAGATGTTCACATCCTTGATAGAGAGGAACAATGGTTTGAGAGAGGAGTAAAGGAGGCCATCTTTGTGAAAAGAAACCGTCCATCATTAAACAGAGGTGGAGGCCTCCGGGTTTAACTGTCCCCCTCTTACAATAATAATAATAATAATAATGAATTTCATTTGTAACGCACTTTTCATTAACAAAAATCTCAAAGTGCTACAAAGTGCAACTAAAATCAATGATCAAATAAAAACAAGTGATAAAATCAAGTAAAATCAATGAACTGGCAGAAATCTGTTTACAAATTAAAATGCGTTAACACTATACTCTTAAAACTGAACGAAACCTAAATATAATGATGAAAAGTTTTCTGAGCTCATGGGTTTGAAACAAACTGAAAACATTATGAAATCTAAATAAAACACCGGGTCTGGCATTAGCAATGCTGTTATTGCAAATATTACTCAGCCCTCTGTGAATAGCAAACAACCATCAGGGTGCTAACGATCCATCGTTAGGCTGATGGTCCTCCTTGATCATGTGAGCAGCTGGTTTCAGCTGTCATCAGCCAACTGGTTGATCCACTGTGAGAGGGTGCTATTTATAAGACTGAGCTGAATACAGCATCTCAGACTGAGGAAGTCTTTCGGATGAAAGACGAAACGTTTCTACAGTTTTTTGTTTTGTTTTTTTGAATGTCCAGAGGACCAGACTTAGCTTTTTTTTAGAACCCTAGGTATTCCGTTTCTCCTGCAGGAAAACAATAGTTTTGAATTGACAACTTTGTTTTAAGCTAACAGCTGAAGCAGGTAAATGTATCACAGTTTTAATAATCTCTTGCAGCAACACAATACAGTACTGGCAAAGCAGAAAACATAGAGTAATTAAAACATTTATAATAATCAGCATAACATATTAGAAAATTCTTATAGGCCTTAATATTTTTATTTTGTGTTCTAAATTCAAAATTTGGACCAAACATAAGAATTAGAAATAATTAATGAAGATGACTGCATATGTAACATTAGGAAGATTGTTTATGTGTCTTGTAACTTTGCCGATAGTTCTATTCAACTACTAAATTGTTCCATTTGAAAGAAGTTTTGACAATAAAAATACAATAGCATTTTATTAAAATAACATAGCTACGTAGAAAGGTCAGTGAAGAGGTGTTTACACATTGGATTATAACGTATTTCTGCTCCTTCAGAGACAGAAAAGCACTTAATGCGAAGTGTGAAAACGTGAACTGAAAGCCTTGCTTTGATGTTATCCTGCACACGAGTCACTTCTCAAATGGCGGACGTTGTGATCAAAGAATCAATGTTAGAACGTATAGCAACTGCTGTTTGCACTATATAAAGAGAGAACAAAAACTTCTAAACACATGCACACAACGCCTAAATCAAAGTATTATATGTTTGCACAGAAAAGGTTTCCTAAGACTCAAATAGCTTCATCTTCACTTCAAAAAATTTCCAACTGCAACGCTATGAAGCGTGAAGTTATCTCTGAAACAATGCATTGGAATTATATTAAGAAAATATTTGAAATGCTTTATTTAATGGCAGGAAGACATTTAGGATGGCACTGCAGGTTCAACAGAGATACAGAAGCATAAAATATTAACTTTTTATTGCAAACAACCTGCTGGTCTCCAAAAATCTGTTTGATGTCAATAAAAGTTCTGTTTTGTTGCCAAAATGTGGCAGAAAATGATGAAATGATTGACTCTGGAGTTAATAATTACACTGAATTAAAAAATAAATAAGTAAATTGATGACCTCAGGGCTACACCACTTCAAACAACAAAGGTATTTGATAAAACTTTATCAGAGTTTTTTTTGTTTTTTAACGCTCAAATTTGCAGTGTGAAAAGTGCAATTATAGTTGACAAAGCAGGATGTTTGTGGTGTAGAGGTGTAGAAGTGGTAAATTATTTGTGGGCTGATGCGGAGCATGCCATTCTCTTTTATCTTAGTGTTTGTGAAAAAAACTGATGTTCAGACTGTCTTCCTTCCTTTCGTGATCACATTTAGTTCCCACATAGGTGTTAGATTAAGAAACTATATATAAAAAAGTCAAAGCAGAGAAATTAAGAGCCACGTAAATCAACACAAAATAAAAAATAGAACAAGTGTTTCCTGGTTAAAAAAAATAAACTAAATAATAATAATTAAAAAACTAAACTAAAACTCTTAACTCCTTTTTAACCCTGACAAAAAAATAAAGCTTTATTTCGAAGTACGCTATCAACACGAGCGATCGGCAACTAACAGCAGTATCTCGAGGCACTCCTTCCATTTATGACAACAGAACAAAGTCCGAATCTGCCTCAGTCATTCATAAACACATGCACGAACAAACACAAGTACTTGCACTCGAGGAATTATATAACCTGAGAAGTGGATAACTGAGGGAATGACGTTGCATCTGCACCTGTAGGATAGACAAAGTCTCCCGTGTAGAGATTACTGGACCAATTTAACAAAAACACGGCTCTTCGTGAAACTGATTCGAGCTGTATGACGTTTCTGACATACAGTTCTAGACAAAACTTTCTAATCAAGCTCACAAAAACTCAGTATAGCCACTTATGCAACAGCAGGTTATTTCAATAAAATGTGGCATTATTGCATTCATCTGATGGAGTTTTGATAAACGCAAAGACAACAATTCTTGTTAACGTCCATGATTTCTCAAGCAGATATTTATCATGACTTGGCTTGCTTTGATATTGCCATGTTTAATTATAGATGGCAATTTAACCACTGATAAGCTGTGGAGATAAAACCTGTCATATCCATCTGATAATAACAATCATGATTTGATAGGTAATTTTGCTATAACTCCATAAATACATGTCTAACTATATTAGCGTTTTACAGCTGATACTGACATTTTGCCTATTTGACTGAGTTTTTGATTTCCAACACTACAAAGTTAATAAGAAGCCTTAAATACTATACTACAATCTACTACTATAGTAATACTAAAAGTGTGTTGAACTAGATATTTAAATAAATCTTGACATTTCAAGTTGAACGCTGTGAACTTTTTATATAATTTATATTAGCATTTCAATATAACGCTCTCTGTAAGACACAAACCCATAACATTTATCTAAAATTTAAATATATAAGTAAAAACATCAGATTTAAGATGTAGTCAACTGTATGCAAGTGTTGTAAATATTAGCTGTCTTGAGGAAAGCATAATAAGAACTCCAAGTACAGTGTAGATCATGTAAAAAAAAAACCTGATAATTATTTATTACAGCAAGGAAAATGCAGTTTACTTTCCATAATGAGTAAAGGCTTCTATAAAAAACATCATCATTACTGCTACTTAAATATAAAATATACACATCAGCTTTTATCACTGTTGTCAGACATGGAAGATGGCTTTTATAAAAAATAAGCCACTTTTTATGGCCATTTAGCATAATTATTACATTATAGTATATAATAATAGAGTGCTTAACAGTTCACTTTAGCTACTTAAAGCAACAAACTTCAGAAGTGTCCCAGAGTTTCTGTCTACATTATTGCTGAGTCACAACTATTAGTTTGAAGTGAGCTCAAAAGCACCAAACTTCCTGAATGTTCAGAGGAACATATATTGTAACACATTAAAAATAATATATAGGACACTTTGACTCAGACTCATCCTGAGGTATAAATAAAATCTGTTCAGCACAATCCAGAGGAAGTCAGGTCCAAACGCTGACCTGCACTTACCTGAGAAGCTGTGAGCACTTTGATGGGTAAAATCTCTGCCTGTTGTTTGCATGTCAAAGCTCAGACTTACTGAGAATGGAGCTCAGGACCAACACCTGACTACAGCCCTGTAACACCCCCTCCAGATCACCACCCACTACCTGCACGAGACTGTTGTCACTCCAGGCGTCCACTTGACATTAACTTGTACAGAATAATATATATATGTATATATATACATATAT
>JBBPBX010005135.1:4973-17687 GCA_038048925.1 Garcialebias charrua | reverse complement strand
TATACCACACACGAGCTGTAATCTTCCAAATGACTGTCTTTGTCGCAGTGGTTTTTGTTTGATCTGTCAGCTCGCGCCCACAGCCCCAGCAGCAGTAGCGTGCACCGAGCGGAAGGTGACTGACCTGGTCGGTGTGTTGTACCGCAGAGGACACGCTTCTTCTTCCCTGCTCTGCTTCTGGTTCGGTTGTTTCCCTCGCCTTCCCCCGGCCGCACCGAGCGCACAGAGCCGCGGCGGTGCTGGAGGTGGTCAGGTCGGTTTGGTGTGGTGGAGTGTGGAGTTCATTCTGCTGAGCTGCTTTTGCTCGGTCTGGTCCCCCCTCCACCCCCCTCTCGTTCCGCTCCACTCAGCCTCCCGGGATCTTGATGGAGGCATCAAGTTACCTCGTGAAACCCGGTTTGTCTTCATTTTAAACGGATTGTGCAAACGCATGTTCGCAATATTTTGCGAGACAAGTGACGTTTAATTTATTAAGAAACTTTGCACAGTCAATAACTACATGCAAGTTTTTTTTTTTAACAAGATGGGAGTTCTACTTTTAAACAGTTGGTCTTAGAAAATAAGCCAAGTATTTATTTTTTGTTTGTGTTCATATTTGTTTGTTTATTCTTGAAATCTCTGAACGGTTCTGCCCCCTTTTATCTTGCTGATCTGCTGCAGACATATCCCTCTGAAGTAATAATAATAATAATAATAATAATAATGAATTTAATTTTATAACGCACTTTTCATTAATAAAAATCTCAAAGTGCTATAAGTGCAACAAAAGCAAAGATCAAATAAAACAAGTGATAAAATAAAGTAAAATCAATAATAATGTCAACTAAGATCAATGATAAAATCATGTGGCTTAAAAAGAAAAGAAAAAGTCAGCAGACCAGACTTCGTTTTAAGCTCAGAGGTGACAGGGCCCTCTCTGTTGCAGGTCCAAGACTGTGGAATGAGTTACCACTGCATGTCAGGCAGGCTCTCTCACTGTTTTTAAGTCTACCGTATTTTCCGCCTGATAAGTCTCACCTTTCTATAAGTCGCTTTGTCCAATTATTGGCAATAAATTGGAAAAAATCCATAAACTTGTCGCACCTCTATTTAAAGGTCCACTGACATGATTTTTCTACTATTCATAAAATTGCTCAAAATATATATATTTTATCATTTAAATATGTTCATTTTTGCAAACAAAATGATAAATCACTTTAATTTTGCTTTAAAAGTGATTTTGAACTTCAAGCCGTGTTTAATCATGGGAAATCCGATTACACACGAACGCACCATCTGTGACGTAGTGAGAGGCAGAGGGCTCTGGTCTCTTTAATAGCGGACAATTTAAAACCCGACAAATTTATCAATCTATGTGAAGATTTGAGCTATTTGTCTTCATTTTGGGAAGCAGAAAATAGTTTGGGTGATGGAACAAGAAACAACAGGATCTAATTTAGGTCTGATGCTGTATCAGACTTACCTTCATGTCGAGCTGCTCACACCCGCGCACTGTGACAAGCCCAGAGCTCTGCCTCATACTACGTCACAGATGGTGCGTTCGCGTGTAATCGGATTTCCCATGATTAAACACGGCTTGAAGTTCAAAATCACTTTTAAAGCAAAATTAAAGTGATTTATCATTTTGTTTGCAAAAACGAACATATTTAAATGATAATATATATATATATTTTGAGCATTTATNNNTATATATATATATATATATATATATTGAGCAATTTTATGAATAGTAGAAAAATTATGTCAGTGGACCTTTAAGTCGCATCTATTATGCGTCACCACTATGCGACGCGTCATTTGCCCTGCTGAAAATGGCGGCCACAGGAGCGAGCGAGCACGGAAGGACTTTACAAGATTAACACGGTAAAAACAATAATTTGTTTGCTGAAAATTATAGCGAAGATGTGTCTTAGCTGAACTTTTCCTTAATAAATGAACGCAATTGTCAAATCAGCTGGATTTAAAAAGTAGTTTTGCTACGTGCACGCGCATAGGTGGGACCGCAGCATTTTCTTTAAAATTTAGCAAAAGAAACGCTTTAAAAAATGTATTTCTTAGCTGACTTTAGCACAAGGGTTCCTGAGCTTAATCGTTCCTTAATAAATTCACGAAATGGTCAAATCTGCTGGATTTAAATTGTTTCGCTTTGACTTCCTCCAAACCGTTGCGTGCGCTGCAAAAATAAATTATAAATAAATCGAATTTTAGCTCAAATGTCTCATATGGTAACAGTTTGTAAATGTCCATGTTGTGATTACTTTCTGTAAGTTTGATAAAAATCTGTTGTGTAGTTCATGACTTATTTACCGTAGATAAATAGTACCCGTTGCTAACAAACACTGAGCTAACAGTATTTCATACCTCCAGAGCAGGAGGCCGGGCAGCGACAGATTGTGTCCGACCAGAGGAGGCTGCCTTCGGACACATGAGCTGGAAACGGTCGGTGAACTCTTTGGAAGTGTCAGAGCTCCAGAGCAGGAGGCCGGGCAGCGACAGAGTCAGTCCGACCAGAGGAGCCTGCCTTCGGACACATGAGGTGGGAACAGTCGGTGTACCCTAGCGGACAAAAGTGGTACTGCACAATTTTTTGCCAAAATGAAAAACGGTCATATCTGAGCCAAAAATTGGTCTAAAAATATGGGAAAAATCCATAAACAAGTCTCACCTCTCTATTAGTCGCAGGGCATGCAAATTGGGCAAAAAGGTGCGACTTTTAGACAGGAAAATACGGTAGTTTAAAAAAAAACTTTTATTCCCTGGCCTTTGACACTGTAAGCTGACTACTCTTCCATGTATCATTCCATTTAGTTCTTATCTTGATCTATTTGGATCTATTAATTTTGTTCTTTGTCCTTTGCTTGTTTTATTTTCTGTACAGTACAGTACTTTGGTTGGCCTTGTTGCTATGTTAAAGCTGGGGTATGTAAGATTGTAATGTAGTCTGTAACTTTTCAAACAATATATATTTTAACATATTTCTTCACTCTGTCACTAGATTGATGTTAGAGAGGTAATCTCTGAAAAAACTAAAAAAAAATATTGTCCCCTTGCTTCTCCAGGTGGTAAATAAGCATTTCTAAAAAGAAAAAGTGACCCGCCATTTTCCAGCCAATAAAAACAAAGTTTGTAACCAGCCAATAAAAACCGAGCTTGAATTTGAATCAGCCAATAAAAACAGAGCTTGAATTCAAATTTCAACAGACCACAAGGGGGCAGAGCCATATATGGCTCTGAGGGGGAGGGATCAGAATGCTTTGCTTGTTGAAATTTTTTCTAAGTGCTGCTGTTCTACAGAAACTGCATACTGAACCTTTAAGTGCTTTATAAATAAAGTGGTATAGTATGGTATGGTATGGTATGGTATGGTACAGTATCCTATTGTGGAGGAGCCATCTGTTTATCAAATGTTTTAAATGCAGTGTCAGCAATTTTTTTAAAACCTTTACAATAGTGATGTCATACACATTGATATTGTGATGTTGATCAATTTTCAATACAATGTGCAGCTGTTCTTAAGACCGGTAATTAATTTTTCTATTTTTATATTTTTATCTAGATAATTGCATTTTTTTTCCAATTACACCTTGTCTACAGAATTGGTAAATTGTTTTAATTATAAAGCCTCAAGACATTTCTGTGCACAATGCACATACTTTTATACCTACTTTCCACCATCATGTTAACTTTCTTCCAACCAGCTGACTTTACTGTAAATTTCTGTTCTGTTAGCAACGTATGATTGTAGGTTTGCCACAGTTTCTTACAATGACTAAGGGAGTCTTAGAGTCACATCAAAGGCTTTTATCTGAAAAAAGTTCATTTAAATAATCACAAGTTGGATAAATAATTTACAGTTTCAACAGATATAATAGGAGAACCTGATGATGTCCCTAGTTGGTCAAACAAAACATCCATATTTTAACCTAAATGAGAAAGAAATTATAAATCTTATGCTTCTTTACAGATTTGGTCATAAATTGTTATTCTGTCAAGAAATATCTATCCAGCCGTTATCTTTACCTTCTTCTTCCTTTTTGGGTCACAGTGGTCGCTGGTGCCCATAGCCAGCCATCATCATGCGAGAGGTAGGGGACACCCTGGACAGGTCTCCAGTCCATCACAGGGACACAAAGAGACAAACGAGACAAACATCACTCTCTCACTCACACCTAAAGACAATTAGAGTCACCAATCAGTCTAACATGCATGTTTTTGGTCTGTGAGGAGTAAACTGGAGTACCTGGAGAAAACCCATGCATGCATTGAAAGAACATGCAAACTCCACTTAAGGCCCCCCGACCGGGATTTGATCCTGCAATCTTTTTGCTGAGAGGCAACAGCTCTACTGATCCACCGTGTCGCTCCTCGATCAAGAAACAACTAACACAGTCAAAATTCAGTTTACACACTGATTTTGTATTCGAGGGGTTTTAGACCAACCCTGACACCAATCTCACTTTTTTACTGTAATCTAGACTTAGCTGAAACTAGTGGTTGTTGTTGTGGTTATATTTAAATCATTTCTTATCAGAACATTATAAAGTGGTGAAACGTCTTTGTAAAAGCAGACAGAAGCAGGGACATTTTGTATTACACAGTAAAACTCACAAATTTAAAACACACTCGGGGAGGAAAAAAAAAAAAGCTAAAATGTTCATTAAAAAGGCGACATAATTTTTAAACTTTGGACAAAAATTGCTCAACCGATAAGGTGGCAGATTTCACTTAGATTTGGTTTTAAACTTCCGATGACCCTGCAGCACACATCAAATGCAACAGGCCGTAGAGCAAGCTGGTAAAAAAATAATAATACTTATACACAATTTAAGATAAGATAGAACTTCATTGATCCAGCAAGAAATTGTTGATTTCAAAATACTGTATGCTGAAAATTATTTCCAATCCATTTATTTATTTATTTATTATCATTTCAACCAGATTCTGACTTGCTTGTGGGCTCCACTGATGCGTTGACGTCAGGTAGTGATGGCTGGCTATAAAACTGACTTGATTGTTGTTTACCAAAGTTAGATCTAAGGAGAAATAAACCACTGAGTGTACGATATAATATTCCCCTGATCATTCTGCTACTGTATAAAAATTGATTGACCTTTCAATGACTCAGGGCTGTGATGTAGCAGAATTCAAAACCAATCGGAATGTGTGAACCAATGGTTTGGTCTCACAGATCAAAGTAAAGTTAAATCCACCAATATGGAACGTTGTGACCCATTGCAAAGCGTTGAGTCACAAAATATGTGTGACGCAAAGTTATCTTAAAACAATTTTTGAAAGTTATTAACGCAGAAACATGTAACTTAAAGGGGACCACAAATGCAAAATTCACTTTTTAATGTTTTTTTTACTCAACTTTGGTTATGTATTTCTTAAAAAAAACAGTCCTAGGACCAAAAAAATGCACCCAGTGGTATATTTACTCTAAGTATATTTATTTTTCAGTGATATAAATGTCTCGTTTTCAAATCCTGCGGCTTGTGACGTCACAAGCCGTAGGACAACCCACCCCAACCTGAGTCCAGCCCCTCACCTAGCAACCCCTGGTGATGCTCCACCCACTTCAGTATAAAAGACGTCACGTTTTTTTTCCTGAGTTCATGTCAGCACAATGGCTACTAGAGTTCGATGTTTCGTTGTTGTTAAAATGCAGTACCGCTAATAACTAATTATCTATCAACGAAAAAACTTATTTACGGGCTCTTAAATCAACCGGACGACTGCTCACGGACCATATCCGGTCCGCGCCGGATGTGGTCCGTGAAAAAAGCGGTCCCCGCTAGAGAGAGCGTGTATAGCAGTTAGCAGCCAGTGTGTTACTCTGCAGCCTTATTGCTTGTTTTCGAAGAGTCAGACGAAGAGTTTTTAACATGGAGGGTGAACTTATGGATGTTTCTCAGCGGCCTACGCGACGCGTCAGCGCCTCATTTGCCCTGCCCAAAATGGCGTCTGCCTCTGGGTCTGACTCAGGGTCCCCTTTGGAGGGCGGAGTTAATGTAAACAGATTTTTGAAGGGCGTGGCCTTATCATAAACAGCCTGTTCAGATCGGAAGTGAGAAAAGGCACAACTAGAAAGGGGATATTTTATTATCTAAGAATTATTTTGTGCATTAAATTGAATGAACATGGTCTGGATAGCCCACAGACATATACCATAAAAATTTATAAAACCAATATTTGGTCTCCTTTAATGGTTAATCACTTGTGCTGTGAGCTTGAGTTCATTTGATCCAAGCACAACTTGAAGTCAGTGGTCAGACTCTGCCTAGGCTCACTCTTTCTTTTCCCCATACTGCTGCACTCATCCTACCCACGCAAACCTTCTTTGTGCAGAGTAAAAGACAGAAAAAAATGAAAAGACGCTCTTGAGAGTTTTGTTGTCACAAACAAAATGAAGCCATATTTTCTGATTGTTTACAGAGTCGAGTCCCAGCAGACTGGACTTCTACTATCTGACAATGTTCATCATCAGAGTGCTCGAGGATCTGGGCTCTCCCACACTGTCATTACACTGTAATACCCTGATGCATGCTCACTGTAATGATTATAAAGTAGGGAAGCACGTCGTTTTGTTTTTCAGCCCAGAGAGTTTAACAAGCTGCTGAGATTCACTAAACATGTGGAACAGTGATATTAACAACTAACAAATCGTCTCATTATATCCTTGAATCATCCACCTCACGTTCATCCTGTCTGGCTCTACATCTTGTCATCTTAACAAGTTTGAATGAGAATAGAGAATAACAGTAAAATATCCAAAGTTTAGTCATGATTTGCTGTGTTAGCATCCCAGGCAGCGCTGCCGCAGAGCTCTGCTGACCACCATTGACCAAGAACCAAGAGTAGCACATGCTTCTGATGTTTTTCAGCACAGATAGTTCCCCAAAAAGTTATTTAAATGTGTCTTTTGCTGTTTTTATTCAAGCCTCTATATATAAAATGATTATTCCAAGGTAGTAAAATAAAGAAAAGAGTCAGGAGTGATTTGCAACAAAAGGGTGGCAGCAAAGATTAAAGGAAATGTTTACAAGACAGTGGTGAGACCAGCTATGTTGTATGGTCTAGAGACAACATCACTGATAAAAAGACAGGAGAAAGAACTGGAAGTGGCAGAAATGAAGATGTTGAGGTTCTCCTTGGGAGTGACAAGGATGGATAAGATTAGGAATGAGATCATCAAAACAACTGTGAGATAAAGTTAGAAAGGCCAGACTGAGATGGTTTGGACGTGTCCAGAGGAGGGACAGTGGATATATTGGTAGAAGGATGTTAGAAATGCAGCTGCCAGGAAAAAGACACAGAAGAGATATATGGATGCAGGTAGAGAGGACATGGAGGTAGTTGGAGTGAGGACAGAGGATGCAGAGGACAGAGTGAGATGGAGGAGGATGACTCACTGGTGTCCCCTGAAGAGGGAAAAGCCGAAAGAAGAATTTTCCAAGGTAATAAAACACCATGAAAACAAAGGCATTCTGCAGACTTTAACGTTGAGATTTATTTTACTTGCTAGAGATTGTACTTTATATTTGCATATCAGTTTAACATTAACATGGTAAAAAAAAGGGCTGTTTTATATGTAAAATATTTGACGTTGTGTACACCTATTAATAATACTGATAGTAAAATAAAAACCGCCACGTACAGTGCTCTTTTAAAGGCACTCTTTTACTAAGTTATATTATGAAAAAGGCATAAAGGTATAAATAAATGAAAAACAAAGCCATCAAGACATTTTCATTATGACAAAGCTATTCAAGAAAAACTAAGGCGTTTCTGATGAGACTGATATGTTCTGTTTTCATATGTATCTGTAGCTAGCAATGCAAGATAACAAGAACATTTTTTTAACTGTTCAAAGGTGAATTAAATATTAATTGAGACCAATAATTGTTCCAATAATTGATAGAAAACACCTTTACTCTTTTAAAAGAGGAATAAAGTTATACATATATGCTGCCATCTGCTGGCACAGCAAATGAAGCCTAAACACAGCAGTCCAGAAAATAGCTAAACTAACCACCGGTAAATATATAATGTAAAAAATGTTTTTGCAATAACTCATGTTCATTTGAAAATGTTTTCTTAACACCACTTTACTCCTACAGTTTGAAGGTTTTCATTTATCAAGTATGCCCTGATCTGGGAGTGGAGCAGTCAGAAACTGATCTGTGGTGTTTTTTTTGTTTTTTTTGTTGCAAGTGGACCTTTTGTGTTTTTGTTGAATTCTGTAATATGTTTGTGTTGACTATAAAGCAGCAACATTGAGATGTTTTACTTCTCTTCATTATATTCAATAATGTTTCCAGCTTGTTCATCATCCTCAAGCCCTGCTGATAAAAACAAGACTGTCATTGACCTTTGAACTCTCTGAAAGCTGACAAATAAAAGAAAGGGAATTTCCCCCATTAGCTCACACTGTACTTTGTTTTTATTACACAAATTATTTGGTTAGTTTACTGAAAGCACAGTTTATATATATCTATTGCATATATGTTATTATTATTCTTATTATTTAGAAAACATTGAACAGTGATAAATTATTTAAAAATATTATTATTATTATATTATTAGTCAACATAACATAAGGTTTCAACCTAAGTGCTATAACGACTGACAAAATACGTTATGGCTGTGATGCAGTTCAAACCTGGTAAATTGTCATCGCTTCAGATACAAGAAAGAAAAAAATAGAACAATTCCTGCCATAAATGCACAAGATTCAGAGTCAATGTGGGTTGAAAAAGTGAAACAGCCACACCTGAACCACCTGCAGATCTATCCGTCCTCCTTGCTCTTCATGATTCCTGTCCCTCCCACCGGGGTTGCAGTTCTACTGTTTACCTTGATTCACATTTATAAATAAACACTGTAAATTTAGGTGTCTTGGAGTTGCTCTTTCGGTCACAGCTATTCTGGGTATTAGTAAAATCCTCACACTGAGGAGACAAACTTGTAGTTTGAAAATACATTTTTGTCCTATGGGTTTATTTTTCTGTCGTAACTATGCAGCACTTTTTGTTCTTTTGTGTTTTCCTCACAATTTTTACCGTAGAGGTTTTTTTTAAAAATTCATAACAATTTTATGCAAATAAAAATTGAAGGTATGTTCTCTCTTTATTTTAATTTATTTATTTATTTTCCGTTTGTGGAACTTGTGAAACAGTGAATCCTAAAGAAATTTCTACAACAGAAGCTGCTTCTGGGGTTTTAGTAAGAACAATGCTTCAAATGTCCTGGTTCCTTTATTTCTCATGACATGACACTTTTCGGCTTGTACATACCACCTTTTCAGCTAAAACATTGAAGCCCTTCAATGCTATCAAAGCAATATACTGTATATTATGCAACTAAAGGCCAACTACAAGTATATAAAACAGATTCGAAAGACGATGCCTCTCAGACAAAAGATGTAACCATCAGTTTGGATCATAGTGAATCAGTGGAATGATAGAACCACATCTTTATTGACTTTTTTGTATCTTTACAGAAAAAAAGAAAAGAAAAAACATCAGTCACCAGATCATGCAAAGCGATATTGCATTACAAATAAAAACACGATACAAAACGATATATACTTTACCATAAATACAAAGCCTCAAAAATAAGTTAACCAATGTATTACAAAAAAATAAACTTCTGGGTTGACACATTTACAAATACATTATGCTAAAATGTACTTTGAAGGTAGTGCTGGGAATGGACAGGCAGACGGGTTGCAATGATTTGGTTTATGAGTTGAGATCCCTTCTTTTTTACTCACCCTGTATGTGCGTGAAATGCAGTAGTTAAACAAGTGATATTTTTCAGGTTGCAATAAATCCACGTCACCTGCACAAATCAGATCCCAACTTTCATAGCATGTTAAGCTGCTCACTGCAGATTAAGAGCAGCTTTGAAATGGAAGGAAATCTTAAAGGGAATGTAAGAAGAAAGTATGAACAGATACACAAATCTTGTACGCATGATACTAGGGTGACGACACTCAATAGTCCTGTCGAGGTGTTATTGCACCAGTGTCTCAATGTCTTCTAATGCGAGTAATCAACAAAGAACAATACTGTTGATAGATCTACACAGAGGTGAAACAAGAAATCACCAGTCACATCTACAGACACGAGTAACTATTTGAAATGCATTAACTTACTCTTCAAATTTGATTCAGTCAGCAATCTGCTTCCAAACTGTGACCATCAAGCTTGGCCTTACTGGTTCAACAACGCGTATGGCTTCAAAGTAAACAAATGCATTCCAGCTTGTGACGGACCCAAGTCTGCACAGCGAACGAAACGCAGCCGTGAATTGAACACACATTCACAATAAGGCTACAATATCTAGAGAGAGGCGACGAAGGGCAAAACTCAACACTGATAGAAGAACTCCCATCTGTTCCAAAAGTCACATTTAGCCACTTGGAGGAGCCATGCACAGTGAACACAGACGAACACACACATAGTTCCAACTCCCTCACAAAAAGATGGACTTCAAGGATCTTCAGCCAAAAAGGGGCCAGGCAGGATGAGCCTGGCAGTAAGTAGCTGAGTACCAGAGACAATACAGTTGAAGTTACAGAGGAAGAAACCCTTTAAATGTTTTACATTATTTATTTTACTCACCGACATTACTGGGAAAACCATTACATGTTAAATGTTTGATTGGTTAAATTTTGTATAAATCCGCTGAATGAAAGAGTTATGTCACTGACAAAGCTTATTAAAAAGTGCTGCTGGATATTTTTCTTTAATTGGCTTATGTCCCTTTATAGATCTATATTCATACACTATGCTATATCGTATGTACACATCTTCTGTACTCTTTAATGTGACACTTTCCATATAATTTTGAATAGGTTACTTTTATGTGCTATGGGAAAATAAAGGTTTTTCGATTCTAATCTTTTCTACTATATTATAACCTATGATATATCAATGACGTAACTCCTTCAGGTCAGTTATTGTCAAGAAACATCACATAGAGAAGCTAAAAGTTTAGCTGAAGAAGGGTGTAGGGAATAAAGTACAGTTAACACATAAACTTTAATCTCAGACTCGATCACATATAATCTCAATCTAGACACCTGGCCGCTGGTAAACGGAGGGCCAGGATTGATTAGGGACTGCCTGCAACTCGTCTGCGTCTAGTCAGAGAAAAGGCTGGCGAAGGACTTTCGAAGGTTGCGAATGGTTTCGGCCTTTGCCTCCTCCTGCCCGTCGCCACTGGAGCTCGAGACCCCACGGAAGAAGGAGGAGTCGCTGAAGGCGCTGAAGGCATTGGTCAGAGACTGGGACTTACTAAGGGAACAAATAAGAAAACAAAGAGACAAGAAGAAGTGGAAGGGGTGTTATGGAGAAGAACAGGAAAATGAGAAGAGAAAAAGAAGTATATGAATAATAATTAAGTGAATGGGGGTGCAATTGTGGAGCAAAGACAAAGTGGAAACTCTTAAGGAAATGTGTAACTTTCTTTTTAACATCCTTGTTTTAGCATGAACAACGCTGCCTTGATCATCTGGTGCTTACTTCAGCAATGGATGGGTCTTCTGCTGGGGTTGTTCTTCAACAGGAGCCGGGGCGTCAGTGGTTGCAGCGGCTGCTTCAGCTGGAGCAGGCTCAGTGGAAGGAGAGGGTGGCATGGCCTGGGAGTTAGTCTTAGCTGGAGACTGAGCGTGAGGCGGGGACTGGTTTGATTTGGTTGGGGACTGAGGTTGTGCCGGGGCAGCATCCAAAGCCCGAGTGGGTGCCGAACCTTGGGCTGGGGCAGCAGGTTGGGGTTTGGGTGAAGCTTTTAGTGGAGGTGGGGTTTGTGGCTTTGGCTGAAGCTGTGGCTTGGAATTCCTGCGCACAGGAGGGATGGGCTTTGCAGGCGGTGTTGGTTTCGGGGGCAGATCTTTAGGTTTGCCAGGTGCCGCTGTTGGGGAGCTTTGTGTCTGGGGCTTAGGTTGCTCTGTGGTGGCAGCAGAGGCTGAGGGAGAGGCAGGAGGGGAGCGAGGAGCTACAGCCGCTGCTGCTTTAGCTGGAGATGATGGTGAAGCTTTGGATGGGGATGAGCTGGAAGCAGACTCTTGGGCTGACTTTGTCACAGATGGGGCTCTGGTTATTGGTGGAGGCCTCGGAACGGGAGGCTTTGTGACAGATGTAGCCTTCTGGACTGGGCTCGGTTTCTGAGCTTGGGCTGGTTTCTGACCGGGACCAGGCTTCTGGGTTTGGTCAAGCTTTGGTACTGACTCAGATGCTCTTTTAGCCGATTCTCCTGATATGTCCACACTTTGCGATTTCAGTGATGCACCTAAGATTTTGAGATAGATGACAGACAGTTATGTTAAACTACTTTGTCATATTTAAACATCAAAGAAATGCAAAATACAGAGTAAAACCATGCTGAAACACAAAATAGTTATGCTTTTCTTTAAAGTCTTGCACCTCTTCCGCGCAGCAGTAAGAAAATCAGGCATCTGCAAGCAACAGTCATTCAACACTCACATACTGACTTGTCACATTCATTGAAAGCCATTGAACTGTTCAGAGACCCAGGACAAAGCAGCCTCTGAATGTCTCCACTATGACCAGCAGAGGGTGGAAGATCAGTATTTATTGGAAAGGAGCAGTGATTTGAGTAGGGTGGCCTTAAGGTGTAAATGAACATTTGAAAAAACACAATTACATTTAAAAAAACACAACAAAAACACAACTTTTGAAAAAACGG
>JBBPBX010005134.1:57707-73349 GCA_038048925.1 Garcialebias charrua | reverse complement strand
AAACAAACATATGCTCTTGAATGCATCGTGAACTGCCTGCTGTGCGTTCTCCTGACACGAAATGGAGCTGTTGTAGATGAGCTTACCAGAAGAAACAAGAACAAAGAATGTATTTGTATGTAAATAAGACCTATTGACAGACCTATTGAGACGATTGATAGCTGCCATCAACACCAGTTTGTACACAGCAGGAGGTGTGTGTGTGTGTGTGGGGGGGGGCTTGTGTTGTTTTGGTCGCGGGTGGGGGGGGACCTGCTGTCTCTCGGAGAGGCTCCATTGTTTTACTGAACAAGTAAGTGATTCTCATTCTCCTCCTCTCTCAGCTCCGTGTGCGCACAGTCCAGTCTGTTTCCTGACAACACATGCGCTGCATGGTGTGTGGTGTCAGGTTTCAAACAGCCCGCAGCTGACTGAATTTCCGCGTCTTTTTTTTTATCACTCCCCGGCCGAGACGAGGAAATAAAAATAAAATTACAGTACTACAGAAAATGACAAAAAAGTAACGCACAATAATTTGGAGAAAGTAACTTTAATCAGATTACTGAATTTTGAAAAGCAACGCGTTAGATTACTAGTTACTGAAAAAAGTGGTCCGACAAGAGTAACGCGTTACTTTGTAACGCGTTAGTGACATTAATGGTCACAGGACATGAAAATTAGTTTAAAAAAAACTGTGACTAATAGGCCGGAAAATATGGTACTTTTTTCAGCTGTTAGATGGCAGCAGAGTAGTATAGCATGCCATTGGGGCATGTAATGGGTAAAAATGGCTATTAATGACACAATCGGCTTGCCACAGCTTGCCACCTTCGCCCAGCTCGCTTGGAGCAACAGTCAAATCAGTTTCATTTCGCTTTGTTCGCATGGTGAAATGCATTTATTAAGTAAAAGTTCAACTAAGACACACTTTTGCTATAATGTCAAGCAAACAAATAATTGTTTTAAGTGTTAATCTTGTTAAATTTCGAATAATTGTGCAACGTTCCTCCTTCCTTTTTTCCTCCCCGTCTGCGCACTCCTGGAGCACCGAGGCAGCGAATACTTTTGAAATACAGCTGATTTGATCGTTAGAGTCCTTTAATTAAATAAAAGTTCAACTGACACACCTTTATTAATTTGAGCAAACAAATAATTGATTTTAGGCGTTTATCTTGTTAAATTTTGAAGAAATGAACAGCCACTTGTCCCTTTGCGCATTCCTACTTCCACATATTGGCTTTTGAAAATGCAACTGATTTGACCATCAAAGTGCATTTATTAAGCAAAAGTTAGACCGAGACACACCTTTGCTATAATTTTGAGCAAACAAATAATTGTTTTTAAGTGTTAATCTTGTTAAATTTTTGTTAAAGTCCTCCCGTGCACGCTCATGCTCCCGCCATTTGGCAACCAATCCAATCAATTTTTGACACAACACCGGCCCACATTTCCTGGTTTGGCCCACATTTCTGGATTGTCAGCGGTGACGTGTAACAAATGCGACACGTCAGCGGTGACGCATAATAGATGCGACTTATACGACAAGGCAATGCATTTATGGATTTTTCCAATTTATTAGACATATTTGGACTGACACGACTTATAGGGTGGTGCAACGTTTACGGCAGAAAATACAGTGCATTTATTTTATACAGTAAAAATGCCAACCCTCCTTTTGTAACAGGTCTCAGGTGTGCGGCCTGTCATGAGCTTAAATTTGTTCTGTAAAGAACAGAGAAAATGATGAGGTCGGCAACAAGTGGTCTGCTTCCTGCTTTACTCAAGCCAGTCTGAGCGAAGAGGGTTTCAACCACACCAACTGGCATGGACGTGATGCCCCCAGTGGCATTACTTGGAACTAAACCATCAGTAATGTAATACTGTACAGTACTTGTTTCTGGAAAGCCCAAAATTGCTGTTTATGCTGTACATTAGTGCTACATTAACCAAAATAAAACAAGAATATCAAAATGTGACAAAACATTCATGTGTGTCACACTATTATTATTTTATGTCTGATAGGACAATGGTTAAGACCACTGCCTTTCATGCAGATGACCCAGGTTCAAGTCCAACCTGGTCTGACTGATTTTGGGCAGCACGTTGGCACAACTGGTAGAGCTGCTGCCTCTCAGCGAGAAGGTTGCCGGTTCAAATCCCGGTCCGGGGCCTTTCTGGGTGGAGTTTGCATGTTCTCCCCGTGCATGCGTGGGTTTCCTCCGGGTACTCCGGTTTCCTCCCACAGACCAAAAAACATGCTTGTTAGGCTGATTGGTGACTCTAAATTGACCCTAGGTGTGAGTGTGAGAGTGGATGGTTGTTTGGTGTGAGTGAGACAGGTCCCTCTTGTAAATGAGTCCCCGTGACTCAACGAGGCTAGCCTGTATAAATAAAGGTTGAATGAATGAATGAATGAATGAATTATGGACTATGCTTTTGAGGAAAAAGTCAAAACACAGATGCCAACTACAGTACAGCTCTTCTACTTTTGTGTAAATCTGGAAGAAATTGTACTTTACTTCCATGTACCGAATGAGAAAATGCTTTTATTGAAATAACACCTTTCACTCCCTCCCTATCAAAGACAAAAAAAAGAAAAGAAAAGGAAAACAACCTGCACAACATCTATTTCAGCCAATATAGTTGATTTAGCAAGGATTATGAAACAAAAGCTATGATCATGAGTAAGTTCAGTTTTACTGTCAGTATACCTCAGTTCTCGATTCGTTGGATAGACAAAGATGAAGAACTTTAAAGATCCACAACTAGCAACATTAGCAGCATGTGGTTCTGTACGCAGAACTTTTGCTCCATTAGAGGCTTCAGCTGTAGAACTTGGGGGGAGTTTACTTTAATTCAACACAATTACCGGTACAATCAGGGTGGACATGATGAATTTTTAAACAAAATCTTAATACAGATCTTAAGGTGCAGCAGAGTTTTAGCACTCATTAAGACTGCTTTTTCTGCTTTTCAACCGCTTTTTTGTGCAGACATGGGCTGTATTAATTACCTAGTCAAGTCAAATTAATTTATAAAGCACATTTAAAAACAGCAGCTGTTACCAAAGTGCTTAGCAATAAAAATCAATGGGAGTAAATTAATGACAAAATAATATCATAAATTAAAAGAATTAAAAGAAAATCCAGCATTCTCCTGGAGTGTGGAGCTGAAGAGTCCCCCCCCCTCCCCCTCCCCAGAGATTTCTGTGAAGCCTCAGATAACACCCAGCTGCACATCTGCTGAACTCTGTGTTTGTCTGAAATTACTCACAGACTTATCTCCTTGCCTGCCGTATCTCCATTTGTTATTGTAACTAAATGTGCTTTTGATATGGTTTTTACTGGATCACGCGGTGTCTTGAAGACAAAATGTGATTCATCTTTTTTTAATATCAATGCTGTGAAACCCCGTGTCTTTGCCTGTTTTCCTGCTTTTGACCTTCATCTGGGGACAGATTGGGACTGGCCGCGCTATGAGCATATCATGTGTTGATAAACATATCATGTGTTGATAAACATGTCATGTGCTTTGTTGAGCTGCAGCTTGTTTGCACTCATTCTCTCTCCTGGATGTCTGTAACTACATATTTACGCTGTATTGATGAAAATTGATGCAATGTTAATAAACCTTCTTGATTCTTGATTCTTGATTCTTCTTGATTCTTGATAAAAACACAAAACTAAAAGTCAACTAAAATTAGCCCTGCATGAGTAAGTACAAAATAAACAGGGGTTGTGAAAAGCATACAATTCTGCAAGTTGGTCTGAGTTTGGACAGTGAACTGGATTGAATGTATACTGTGGCCCCAGTCCACTTAATGAACAGGTTTATTTTCTAAATGTAGTTTTACAGCCTTTTCATCAGCTGCAAGCTTGGGTTTGGAAAAGGGCTGAAGTTTTGCTACTTCCTATGCAATCAGCAAAAATCTGAATGAAGATGTTGAAGCCAAGCCTTTATATTCTCTGCTATGTTTTATTTGCAGGAGGAAAAGAATACAAGTAATAAAAAAAAAAAACTAGGTTACTGCTTAAAGACTATTTAAATGAATCATCTGCCTTGTCACCCTGGTTCAAATCCCGGTCCGGGGGCCTTTCTGGGTGGAGTTTGCATGTTCTCTCCGTGCATGCGTGGGTTTTCTCCGGGTGCTCCGGTTTCCTCCCACAGACCAAAAACATGCATGTTAGGCTGATTGGTGACTCTAAATTGACCCTGGGTGTGAGTGAAACAGGTCCCTCTTGTAAATGAGTCCCCGTGGCTCAACGAGGCTAGCCTGTATAAATAAAGGTTGAATGAAAAATTGCTTTACTTCTTTGCAAGCACAGTTCACTGGACATAACACTTAAATCATAAATCTTTCTGTACGTAAAGATATCTTTTGGGTATGGGTTTGTATGATTATGTGCAGATAAAACTTCTCAGTAAAACAGATAATTAGCTGCTAACTATATTTTTCTTGATGCTTATCTGATCGTTATGAAAACAGGTGATGCAATGGACACAAGAAAGTGAACCAAGTAATCAGAGCAGTGAATAATAAAAATAACTAAAAATGTTCTATATAAAAAAATATATTTTTAAATAATATATTTGTCTTTATCTGTGTAGTTCTGTGTTCTATTGATGGACTTGTGTTTTAGGTTATTTATACTCTGCGTGACCCAATTCTACCTTGAAGTTGTCTTCAGTCAGACCTTCTTCTGTTTTGGCATCTCTGATCATTGCAGCCACGTAACGTTTTACCAGGTTCCTTAAGACCTCCTACAGCGGTAAAAATAGAACAAAAACACTTTTGAACACATGAAAGTGTCACGCAACACACACACACACACACACACACACATTTGCATGAAAATTCTACAATGGCCCCCTGTGAAGCAGAACAAATAAAGATGACTAATGTCGCACTGACAATGATTATTTTTTTGTTGTGAGTGATTGAGCCAAAGCTTTCGATTCAGACTAAAATACAAAATGTAGCAACTTAATTACCGAGCCTTTGTTTCATGAATGCACATTGACAGCAATGCGGTACTGTAATGGCATTACGTTTAATTTAGTGAGATTCTTTACCTGATACTGGTGGTTTGTCCTTACATTCTCTGCTGCTCGCCTCTGCACGGGCATTAGAAAAAGTCAGGTTGAATTAAAAAAGCACAGCAGAAAAGGAAAACATTTACATTTCTTGTTGAAAAACCATAAAACTTTCCTCACTCGCTCTCATTCAACGCAGACACTTTTTAAACTAAGGAAAACCTATGTCTACACCCCCCCTCCCCTCCCCCCCAACACACACACATACACACACTGAGAACTTCTGTGAAAGCTTATCAGAGCTGTACCGGCTGACACCAAGATCTAATCAGGAAAATGGACTATCTGGAAGTGCTTCATGGACAAATCTCACCGTCTTGTCATCAAATGTGTATGTAACATGTTATAAATGTGCTTGCTGGTAGAGTTTTTTGATGTGTTAAATCATGTCCTGATAAGGACCAGGTGGGAAGATATCTTTTTTTGTAATACCACCATCTATCCTCATGGCCCATTCCTCTTTTCTTTCTAAAAGTATTCTGAAAAAGAACAAAGCCCCCAGTATAGCTCTGCGTACGTCCATACGCAGCTGTACGCACGTACTACGCAGAGGTACAAGCGTATCCCCGCAGGTCATGTACGCGCAAAGCTCAAATTTTACGACCGCGTACACAAATGCGTTGTCGCACAATAAACTGCCCGGCGCTGTACTGTTTTGTATGTGACACAAATGTATTACATTCCCCTTCTTTATCCCTGATCTGGCCTTAACTTTTTTTTTGTTGTTGCCAAAAGTAAGTGATCGCTGCCTCCTCTGTTGACTCCATGACTGAAATTATGAGAAATGAATGACTTTGTCACGAGCGAATTAAACTCGGGTCCAACGTGGCTGCGGGAGGTTCTGGAGATTTCCTGGTGTGCTGGTCTGATGTGTGGGCTGCAGGACCAGCTGTTTTTTATTTATTTTTTAGAACTTTTTATTAACATCAAAAAAGGTGTTCAATACAAGAACAACTGGACTTTATTTGTTACAGAAGACATTTTTATTAACATATAAACACAGAACACCACTGCGGCTAGAGCTGCCGGCTCTCGCCCCCCCGACCTGTCAATCAATTAAGTAGGCGTGTCAGCAAAGGACCAATCAGCGACCTCAATTTGTCCCGTAGGTAAACGCTCTGCGCTGCAGCTGCTGCTCAAATGACGTCAAGAATTTGGTGTGAAAACGCGAGAATGTACGCGAGAACGTACGCTGGGGTGTGGGGCTGAACTGTCTGCGTACAGTACACTTGTACTGACACGCTTACGGACGTACGCAGAGCTATACTGGAGCCTTAAGGGGCCATGCTTTCAAGGAGCAGCAGCAACGTGCACTCCGCCCTTCTTTAGGACGACTGTACGTACATAATCTCACTGTATTTCAGTACAATTATAATAAAAGCTTATTCTGATTCTCATTCTGGTTCATAGATCTATATAAATGCTGCTATGTATAAGTGATGTAAGTGATTAAGATGACAAAAGGAACAAGTCTCTACTATGAATGGTGAATTTGGATATTGTAACATCTCTGAAACAAACCAGAGTCACCACTTTACATCAAATTTAAATTGCATAAACTTGCTCGACATCAAACTTACTCCAAGGGTTCCAAAACTTTCTGTGCGCTTGGATCGCGTCCTCTTACACACTTGTCTCTTGATCCAACACATGAGGTACAAGAACGATTTGGGGCTGGGAATAATGTTGAAAGGGGCTGGAAGAGTCGCCCCTTCTTCAAAATAACTCATCCACAGCTTTGTCCTGGCAAACTTCCACTCGATGTCTGCGTGGTCCTAAAGACAGAAAAGTACAGATAGATACCATGAACCGTGTGTACTGTGTTCACTTTTCCATACATAGGCTGTTTGCATGTGGTGGAACTGATATGTGCTCACAGCAATGTGCTGGTAGGAGTTGTTCATCATGGCTATAAGCATGTTGAGGAGCACCACCAGTGAGATGACGTTGTATGAGCCAAACATGGTGGCGCCAATGAATTCCGTGAATTGGTGATCTGGATCCACGTTGGTCACATACAAGCTGATCAGTCCAAAGATAGACCAGAAAAGAGTTTGTAGGGTCTCAAATAACCTAAAAAAAAGATAAACCTTCATTGTAAAAACAATTATAATACTGTTGCATACTTAATTTTAAAGACCTTGCGGTCATTGAAGGAATTTATATCACCTGCTGCCTTTTCATATATTACAGTCATTGGTGGGTTTTTAACAGTTTTTTTTTATATAAATTGAAAGAAATTCTCACACCTTCATAAAACTGGTACTAGAATATTAATTTGTCTTAACAACAGTAATAATTTCTGAAGCTTTCACACATTTTGCACATGGTACCAGTACACACAGACTCTTTCACACTCAATTTCACAACATCACACATTTGCTTTACAAGTGCACACAGGATAAACTCACGTGGAGAAGGCGTTGTTCTGCTCGACACAGCGGATGCCCTTGCATTTTCCTTTCTCATCTGCAGCCTTTGTGTCGTAGTAAAAGTAAAGTTGGTTCAGTCCGTTAGCAAAGGCCAACAAAACCTGGAGGAAAGCAAAATGTTGATGGCTCAATCCTGCCATGTTTACAGTCCAACTTCTGAATGTCTTCTGGGAGTTTACCAGACAATAAATGAAGAGGAACTTCAGGATGTCCAGCAGCATTCGCCCGAGTGAGATCTGCAGCGGCCCCAGATGAGAGTTGGCTGTGAAGAGCGAGATGAGGCGCAGGGAACTAAAGATGTTCGCTATGGCAAACACTGCCTCAGCTACTAAAGTAGGATGCCACATTTCCCACTGGTTCCTAGGTTTGGTGCCGCTGTACTGAACGGGGAAAAGAATGTATGGCAGATGCAGTGAAAACACATTTAAATGTTCATTTTATACTCTTGGAGGCAAATGGTCACCTTAGTGTAGGCTACAATCTTGAGAGATATTGTGGCAAGGTATAAAGAGTTCATGACAAAGTCCATCAGGTTCCACCAGTCATGAACATAAACTTGAAAACCACCATCCCACATTTGCTTGATCTCTGCCCAGATGAATCCTAAATCACAAACATAAAGATGGAAAAGCTCACCATTGACAGATTATTTAGAATTTTACAGTTGGATGGACACTTTGTGAGAATCTGTCTCTCTTGTGTTCTTTCTTTAGATTTTTGTGTTTGTGTACTTGTGTGTGTTTCTTCCTTCCTGTTGCCAGCTCCTTGCTTCACCTGCTTCCAATTCCCCCCAGGTGTTCATAATTATGTCTCATTAGTGTCCCTTTAAGTTCAGTGTCTGGGTTTTCCCATTGTCTGTGGATTGTGCTTCCCACAGCTGTTCGTGATCTGTTCCATAGTGCCTCCTTGTGTTATTCCATTTTGAAAGTTTGCTGCCACATCAGCCTTTATGTTTTTTCTTGTTAAATAAATTAGATTTTTTATATTTTATTTTATCCCTGGTCTTCTCGTGTCTGTCTGCATATGGGTTCAGCTCAACAAGAATATGATACACTTAATGTAAAATATGTACTTTTGAGTTTAGACTATTTATTTATTTATCTTTTGCAATGACAATATTACCGGTAGATGACAGAGAACGAAAGCATTTCATTTTCTAAGTTTGGCAGATGTTTTTCAGCTTAAATAATATTAAAAGACAAAGTATACTGTATATATAAAAAAATACGGTTGTGCATAGTTGTACATTTTTGTTAAACACATTTGCAGGCTCACACTAACATCAGAATGAACACAAAGTAAAGTGCAGATAAGGCTAATGCAATCCATTCATTTTCTTTTCCATATACACTTTTTTATAGTCTTGTGAGTGGCTGTTCCCTCTTTCCAGCAGTCATTGACTGTAGGCAGGGTACAGCCCAGATCATCACAGGGCCACATAGAGTCAAGCAAGATAGATAAATATTGATACGCTTCCCTAACACTTAAGAGTTATTGAATCTTAAGTTGTGTATTTTATCTGAAAGAAACTTTAGAGTACAAAAAAAAAGCACATATGCAGAGGAAGAACATACAAACCACATGGAAAGGCAAACCTGTGATCTTGTTGCTATGAGGCAACAGCTTTTCCCACTACTCCACCAGTACAGGTCATTTATAATTAACTATTAATTAAATTATTAAACCATATCTAATCTTTGTCACAAACTATTGGTGGGAATTTGTTTAAAATGCTGCTGTAAACCAGAAGCGGGGATCTGAAAGTATCACTTAAAGAGGTACCAAATATGTGAGGAGTTGTTGGAATGCTGAACCCAGACACATGGCAGAGGGTTTAGAAAACAGAACAAACTTGTATTAACTGAAAAACAAACAATAAAGCTAACCCAAGATCCAGCAATAAACTAAGAGAAATTAGGAGAATATATACCGGGAAGAATAATTCACTGAAGTGCTCATCCATTAGGATAACATATTTCCTGCCAGCTCCGCGTGACAGCCGGTTTACTCACCCAGCACCCATGGCAGTATCATCCACTCCACAGTGGTCGGTGCCGGGCCCTGCCTGTCCTGCCTGTCCTGTTCTGTGGTGACGATGTGCTGGGAGGCGAGGAGCAGCAGGAACAGAAAGGTCAGGTAGGAAGCCGTGTGGCAGATAAACTTTATGAATGGCTTGCGGATGAAGAAGCCGTAGCGACTTTTGGGTGCGATGAGGTAGCAAAGGGCGAACACGGGGTAGAGGAGGCCGATGAAGACACAAGTGATGAATTTTCCCGCCCAGTGACGCCGCCTCCAGCCGGGAAACTCATCGTACCACCTGGAGGCCAGAAGCTGCTGACAGTTTGGCTGAGCTACAAACTAAAACAAGTCAGAGAAGAAAGAAAATGGTTACACTTTGTATGTTTTTATTCAATGAATGGCACCGAAAGGTAAAAGGCTCTAATGTTTTTCCCATGTGTGTGTTTGCCTGCTATGAAAATATCTCAACCACTGAATAAATTATGAAAGGGAACTTTTAAATATAGATTTACAGCAGCTTAAGTTTTGTAAAGAATAATCCAAGATAAAACTGCAGCATATTAACTTGCTCAGGCTAAGCTTTTTATGCTTTTTCCTTTGATGCACAAGTGGTGATTTACCAAAATTGGCACCTGCAACAAGCTCAAACTAAGATCAGACAAATTAAAGAGTGGGCGTGCTATGGTGTTAAAATTTGGAAAGTCAAACACACACGTACTGTACTTTAGAACTACATTTATTTGAGCAGTCGGTGTAAAAAATGGGTAGCATACACAGAAAAGGCAAGCTGTCAGGAAACAAGAGGACTGTGTCTCATAGATGTGTTAGAGAGAACAAGACAATATTCTTTCTTTAGATGCACATCTGACATCACAAAGGTTTCATGTTTCTCATCCAGAGAAACAAAACCAACTAAAAATGTCTATAAACGTAAACATAGTTTTATATTATTTTCTGTAGCTTGTTGTTTATTTTGAATTATGGAGGTTCGGTTTTTGAGACATTTTGTTGAATGCACAGCTTTTTCTGAGTTTCATGCACAGGAATCCTTAAGGCGAGTCACATCTGTTTAAAGATTATATAAACATTATAACATCCATACAAAAATCTTTTGTAGGAACATTTTCACAATCTTTAGGGAGCATCTATGTAAACAAATTTACATTGATGCGCACATTGTTGCCAAATATCCTGCTGGGTTCTTATATCAAAATGATGACCTGCCTCAGCGGGTACCAATTCAGCACCTCTGCAGCTTTGTTTCCATGGGAACCACAGACCCCTGTCTGTTAGGGGTATGAAGCAGAATGGCTCATATTCTTTGAGCTCAAATGCAATAATGTTACAAACATGACATGGGCATGTGAAGAATGAGCTGAGGATGAAATGGATATTCAGTAAAAATAAGTTTGAAGAAGAAAATATAAAGAAAAGGGAAGAGAAGCCCATTGCTTTCACTTCTATTGAACATGTTAAAATTTTATTTTTATTGCCCTTAGTGTCTTAAGAAGACTGACAAAGACCCAGTCTTTTTATGAAACTGTAAAGAAGGAAAGTCAGTGGTATAGTCAGCGGTTATGCTCCACAGGTTGGATGCGATGGGGAGGAGAAAGATACATTTTGGAAAGATCTGGATGAAGTGATAGAGAGTACGGTATTCCCAGGGAGGAAAGAGTGGTGATCGGAGCAGATCTGAATGGACATGTTGGTGAAGGAAACAGAGGGGATGAGGAAGTGATGGGTAGGTTTGGTGTCAAGGAAAGAAACCAGGAAGGACAGATGGTGGTGGATTTTGCCAAGAGAATGGAAATGGCTATAGTCAATACCTATTTCCAAAAGAGGGAGGAACATAGAGTGACCTATAAGAGTGGAGGAAGGAGTACACAGGTCGACTACATTCTGTGTAGAAGAGGAAACCTGAGGGAGATTGGAGACTGTAAGGTTGTGGCAGGGGAGAGCGTGGATGGTTGTGTTAGAATGACTGTTGTTGTGAAGAAGAGAAAAAGAGTAAAATCAGAGAAGAAGACCAAATGGTGGAAGCTAAAGAAGGAAGAATGTTGTGAGAAATTCAGAGACGAGCTGTTAAAGGCTCTGGGTGGTAAGAAAGAGCTTCCAAGTGACTGGGCTACTACAGCAACAGTAATTAGAGAGACAGGTAGGAAGGTACTTGGTGTGTCATCTGGACAGAGAATGGATGATAAGGAAACCTGGTGGTGGAATAGTGAAGTGCAGGACGCCATTCAAAGAAAGAGATTAGCCAAGAAGAAATATGACAGTGAGAGGACTGAAGAGAGGAGACAGGAATATAAGGAGATGGGACATAGAGCAAAGAGGAAGTAGCTAAGGCAAAGCAGAGGGCGTACAATGAGTTGTATGGGAGACTGGACACTAAAGAGGGCGAGAAGGACTTGTACCGATGGGCAAGACAGAGGGATCAGGCTGGAAAGGATGTGCAGCAGGTTAGGCTTATTAAAGATGGTAATGGTAATGTTATGCACACAGGATTAAAGATGGTAATGGTAATGTTCTAACAAGTGACGAGAGTGTGATGGGAAGATGGAAGGCTTACTTTGAGGAGCTAACGAATGAAGATAATGAAAGAGAAAGAAGAGTGGCTGTAATAGAAACTGTGGACCAGGAAGTGGGAAAGATTAGTGAGGGTGAAGTCCGGAAAGCTCTGAAAAGAATGAAGAAGGGGAAGGCAGTAGGACCTGATGACATACCAGTGGAGGTTTGGACATTTCTTGGAGAGATGGCAGTGAGGTTTTTGACTCAAATATTTAATGGAATATTTGAGGGTGAGAAAATGCCTGAGGAATGGAGAAGAAGTGTGCTGGTGCCCATTTTTAAGAACAAGGGTGATGTAAAGAGTTGTAGCAACTACAGGGGAATTAAGTTGATGAGCCACACGATGAAGATCTGTGAAGTTGTGGAAGCAAGACTTAGACAAGAGGTGACTATCTGTGAGCAGCAGTATGGTTTCATGCCAAGAAAGAGCACCACAGATGCCATCTTTGCTTTGAGGATGTTGATAGAGAAGTACAGAGAGGGTCAGAAAGAACTCCATTGTGTGTTTGTGGATTTAGAAAAAGCATATGACAGGGTGCCAAGAGAGGAGGTGTGGTATTGCATGAGGAAATCTGGAGTGGCAGAAAAGTATGTTAGACTGGTACAGGACATGTATGAAGACAGCAGGACAGTGGTGAGATGTGCTGTAGGAGTGACAGATAGCTTCAAGGTGGAGGTGGGATTGCATCAAGGATCGGCTCTGAGCCCCTTCTTGTTTGCTCTGGTGATGGACCGACTAACAGATGAGGTCAGGCAGGAATCCCCATGGACTATGATGTTTGCAGATGACATTGTGATCTGTGGTGAGAACAGGGAACAAGTGGAAGAGAACTTGGAGAGGTGGAGGTATGCACTTGAAAGAAGAGGAATGAAAGTCAGCCGTAGTAAGACAGAGTACATGTGTGTGAATGAGAGGGAGGCCAGTGGAACAGTGAGGCTACAAGGAGCAGAGGTCACAAAGGTGCAGGACTTCAAGTACTTGGGGTCCACTGTCCAGGAAAATGGGGAATGTGGTAAAGAGGTGAAGAAGAGAGTCCAGGCAGGATGGAGTGGATGGAGAAAAGTTTCAGGAGTGATTTGTGACAAAAAGGTGTCAGCAAAGGTCAAAGGAAAAGTTTACAAGACAGTGGTGAGACCAGCTATGTTGTATGGTCTGGAGACAGTGGCATTGACAAAAAGACAGGAGAAAGAACTGGAAGTGGCAGAAAGGATGGATAAGATCAGGAATGAGATCATCAGAGGTACAGCACATGTTGAACAACTGGGAGATAAAGTTAGGGAGGCCAGACTGAGATGGTTTGGACATGTCCAGAGGAGGGACAGTGGGTATATTGGTAGAAGGATGTTAGAAATGCAGCTGCCAGGAAAAAGACAAAGAGGGAGACCAAAGAGGAGATATATGGATGCAGTTAGAGAGGACATGAAGGTAGTTGGAGTGAGGACAGAGGATGCAGCGGACAGAGTGAGGTGGAGGAGGATGACTCGCTGTGGCGACCCCTGAAAAGGAAAAAGCCGAAAGAAGAAGAAGAAGGAAAGAAGGAAAGTAAAATAAAAACAGAAGTTCTTCTATTTCGTGATACATCTTTTAATAACTATTATAGAGAAAGCTTTTTTATCTTTTTTATTATCAATTTTTGTCAAGTAAGAAATAAAAACAAAAATGTCTTGTTTACACATGTTAGTTGTCCCTAAAGACAAGCGAGACACTAGGATGTCTTGGTGTTTTTATTTAATTGCTTACAGTGAAGCTAAAGAGGGCAAATGATGGTAATTAATACAATAATTATATAACATATCCAAAGTGAGATACAACAGAGATACTCAAGTGATGCTGCCAAAATCACTAAATATTCCATTTTTTTAATAACACACTGATTGTATTATTTTAGACAAGTGCTGCTTCTCCAATTATTTTCTAAATTTTTCCCCCGTGAATGTTTTTTTTCTTCTAAACAAAGAAAACATCAGAGTGAAGGTGCCTTTCAACCTCCTGTCACACTCATTTAGAGAATATGCTGCAGTAAAGTGCCAAATTTGCCTCAGGTGGTTGTTTCACACAACTCAAGTCCAGTTGGAAAAAGCGTCTCCATAAATTGCCTCTTAACTGTCCATAAGTGCCAGAAGAGTGCTTCTTGCTATGCAGGAGTCAAGGACGCTGTCTTCTCTAGCTCGGTGTGGGCATTTTCCCTGCAGCATTACTGACATAAAAGGTCTTCTTCAACTATTTTCCACTTTTATAGACACAAGTTGACAAGGACGAACATTTGATGGATGAGTTTTTATGGCTATTTACCTGAGATTTTAAAATAGCTGTCAACTGACCACTACCTGGTGGTGAGTTGGCTCCAATGGTGGAGGAGGATGCCGGTCAGACCTGGCAGACCCAAACGTATTGTGAGGGTCTGCTGGGAACGTCTGGCAGAGTCTCCCGTAAGACGGAGCTTTAACTCCCACCTCCGGGAGAGCTTTGAACACGTTCCAAGGGAGGCGGGGGACATGGAGTCCGAGTGGGCCGTGTTCCGCGCCTCTATTGTCGAGGCAGCTTATCGGAGCTGTGGCCGCAAGGTTGTTGGTGCCTGTCGTGGTGGCAACCCTCGAACCCGGTGGTGGACACCGGCAGTGAGGGATGCTGTCAGGCTGAAGAAGGAGTCCTATTGGGCCTTTTTGGCTTGTGGGACCCCGGAAGCAGCTGATAGGTACCGGCAGTCCAAGCGGCATGCGGCTCGGGTGGTTGCTGAGGCAAAAACTCGGGCGTGGGAGGAGTTCGGAGAGGCCATGGAGAATGACTTCCGTACGGCTTCGAGGCGATTCTGGTCCACCATCCGGCGTCTCAGGGGGGGAAAGAGGTACGAGACCAACACCATTTATGGTGGAGGTGGCGTGCTGCTGACCTCAACTCGGGATGTTGTGAGTCGGTGGGCGGAATACTTCGAAGACCTCCTCAATCCTACTGGCACGTCTTCCACTGAGGAAGCAGAGCCTGGGGACTTTGGGTCGGGTTCTCCGATCTCTGGTGCTGAGGTCGCCGAGGTGGTTAAAAAGCTCCGCGGTGGCAAGGCTCCGGGGGTGGATGAGATTCGCCCGGAGTTCCTTAGGGCTCTGGATGTTGTAGGGTTGTGTTGGCTTACGCGACTCTGCAATATCGCGTGGACATCGGGGGCAGTTCCCTTGGATTGGCAGACTGGGGTGGTGGTTCCCCTATTTAAAAAGGGGGACCGTAGGGTGTGTTCCAACTATAGGGGGATCACACTCTTAAGCCTCCCTGGTAAGGTCTATTCAGGGGTTCTGGAGAGGAGGGTCCGTCGGATAGTCGAACCTCGGATTCAGGAGGAGCAGTGTGGTTTTCGTCCTGGTCGTGGAACACTGGACCAGCTCTACACCCTCAGCAGGGTCCTGGAGGGTGCGTGGGAGTTTGCCCAACCAGTTTACATGTGCTTTGTGGACTTGGAGAAGGCATTCGACCGCGTCCCTCGGGGGGTTCTGTGGGGGGTACTCCGGGAGTATGGGGTACCAGGCCCTTTGATAAGGGCTGTTAGGTCCCTGTACGACC
>JBBPBX010005134.1:27700-57494 GCA_038048925.1 Garcialebias charrua | reverse complement strand
AGAGGCCATGGAGAATGACTTCCGTACGGCTTCGAGGCGATTCTGGTCCACCATCCGGCGTCTCAGGGGGGGAAAGAGGTACGAGACCAACACCATTTATGGTGGAGGTGGCGTGCTGCTGACCTCAACTCGGGATGTTGTGAGTCGGTGGGCGGAATACTTCGAAGACCTCCTCAATCCTACTGGCACGTCTTCCACTGAGGAAGCAGAGCCTGGGGACTTTGGGTCGGGTTCTCTGATCTCTGGTGCTGAGGTCGCCGAGGTGGTTAAAAAGCTCCGCGGTGGCAAGGCTCCGGGGGTGGATGAGATTCGCCCGGAGTTCCTTAGGGCTCTGGATGTTGTAGGGTTGTGTTGGCTTACGCGACTCTGCAATATCGCGTGGACATCGGGGGCAGTTCCCTTGGATTGGCAGACTGGGGTGGTGGTTCCCCTATTTAAAAAGGGGGACCGTAGGGTGTGTTCCAACTATAGGGGGATCACACTCTTAAGCCTCCCTGGTAAGGTCTATTCAGGGGTTCTGGAGAGGAGGGTCCGTCGGATAGTCGAACCTCGGATTCAGGAGGAGCAGTGTGGTTTTCGTCCTGGTCGTGGAACACTGGACCAGCTCTACACCCTCAGCAGGGTCCTGGAGGGTGCGTGGGAGTTTGCCCAACCAGTTTACATGTGCTTTGTGGACTTGGAGAAGGCATTCGACCGCGTCCCTCGGGGGGTTCTGTGGGGGGTACTCCGGGAGTATGGGGTACCAGGCCCTTTGATAAGGGCTGTTAGGTCCCTGTACGACCGGTGTCAGAGCTTGGTCCGCATTGCCGGCAGTAAGTCAGGCTCGTTTCCGGTGAGAGTTGGACTCCGCCAAGGTTGCCCTTTGTCACCGATTCTGTTCATAACTTTTATGGACAGAATTTCTAGGCGCAGCCAAGGTGTTGAGAGGATCCGTTTTGGTGACCTTAGAATCGCTTCTCTGTTTTTTGCAGATGATGTGGTCCTACTGGCTTCATCAGTTCGTGATTTACAACTTTCACTGGAGCGGTTTGCAGCCGAGTGTGATGCGGCCGGGATGAGGATCAGTTCCTCCAAATCCGAGGCCATGGTCTTGAGCCGGAAAAGGGTAGCATGCCCTCTCCGGGTCGGGGAGGAGGTCCTGCCCCAAGTGGAGGAGTTTAAGTATCTCGGGATCTTGTTCACGAATGAGGGAAAACTGGAGCGTGAGATCGATAGGCGGATAGGTGCAGCGTCCGCAGTGAAGCGGGCGCTGTACCGGTCTGTCGTGGTGAAGAGAGAGCTGAGTCAAAAGGCAAAGCTCTCAATTTACCGATCGATCTACGTTCCCACCCTCATCTATGGTCATGAGCTTTGGGTTATGACCGAAAGAACAAGATCTCGGATACAAGCGGCTGAAATGAGTTTTCTCCGCAGGGTGGCTGGACTCTCCCTTAGAGATAGGGTGAGAAGCTCAGTCATCCGGGAGGGACTCGGAGTAGAGCCGCTGCTTCTCCACATCGAGAGGAGCCAGTTGAGGTGGCTCGGGCATCTGGTTAGGATGCCTCCTGGACGCCTCCCTGGTGAGGTGTTCCGGGCACGTCCCACCGGGAGGAGACCCAGAGGAAGACCCAGGACGCGCTGGAGGGACTATGTTTCTCGGCTGGCCTGGGAACGCCTTGGGATTCCCCCGGAGGAGCTGCTCCAAGTGGCTGGGGAGAGGGAAGTCTGGGCCTCCCTACTTAGGCTGCTACCCCCGCGACCCGACCCCGGATAAGCGGAAGAAGATGGATGGATGGATGGATGCACGTTGGCTTCAAACTATGGAATGGATTTCTTGAACGGAGGCGTGTCTCATGAACCCAGAGGAATAAGACCCGCCTCACATTCAGGAAATCCATTTCATAGTTTGCAGCCAGCTACAATGTGCAGTAGCACTGTGGCTAACAGCTAGCCACATTTCTATCATAACATGTCCGCTGTGTGGAAGTATCTTACACTAAACACCGCAAGACAACAAGGTGCAATGTCTGCAGAGCCATAGCACAACATTAAACTGCTGTCAAGTTAGTTTTACGTTGGACATTCGAGCTCCGGGGCTTCAGCGGGATGCCACTCTTGCTGAACCGAAACACAGGCATCCTGATCCGGCCACCCCTTCTCGGTGGAGGGACAGGCTGAGAGCGGCTGATCGAAATCAGAGCGCCCGTCCCGGACTGAACAAGAAAAACACGCAGCTGAAGCCACGGAGCTCGAATGCTCACCGAGAAGTTGCTAAACTTCATCGTAATTAATGACCAACAGCTATCAGTTGTAGAAAATGAAGGATTGATGCAGCCAAGATATAGTTTACCCTCCAAGAGATATTTATCAGTACAGTAGACAATCATAAAAAAGCATATTAATAAAAAATTACAAGAAAACTGTATATATAAAAAAAGAAAAATAAACAGCTCCTTTATAAAGTGATGTGAAATACTAAAAACAAGAACATGTCTGTGTTGGTTTATGCCATGAACTTAGCAGATGTAAAGCTATTTAATATTTTATTTAATTCATTCATTAATTAATTTAAAAGAGACAAAATAAAACAAATTCATCAAAAAGAAAACATTGAATGAAAAGAGTGCAGAAAGAAGAAAAAAATCTTATATCACCCAATTATTTAAAAGAATGTATAAAATAACTTTAAACAAACAATCACTTTAATTAATCACTTTAATATCCACTTTAAAGCTAAGAATAAAAAAAAACACGTTTTGTGTTAGCAGAATTTAATCATAACTTTGAAACTTATCCAACATTAATAAAACTCAAGTTGCCTTTTTGGACATGCATGCATATATGTGTACACATTGTACTTGAGAGGAGATTATTACAGCCTCATATAAAATCAATGATTATGATGATATCGGAAGTGGATCGGTATCGACCGATATCCAGATTTAAGGATCGGATCGGAAGTAAGAAAATGTGGACCGCGTCATCCCCACTTTTTACTTATGTCTGAACACTTCCGACATTTGAATTTGAGAAAATATTTATTGCTGTGAAAGCTAATTTATCAATGTTTACTTCAAAAGGGCATTGCATGGCATCTGGACTTCTTTGTTTAGGTCCTAAGGACATTTTGACACATCTTAAGGGCTACTCCAGTTCTGACTGATGGATATTTCACAGGCTGATAAGTTGTAGTGGGAACAAGTCCACTGCAGCACCCGTAACATCTCTATAACCTTTTTCATAGATTTGAAGAGAACATGACAGACTCCTCAAAACATAGTTCTGAGATGCTTCTGTCTTGAATATTAGAGTAGTAGAGACTACTAAGGATGTATTTGTCAGGTTATATGGTAGTATTTTATGTTTGATTAGATTTATGTTCTGTGATTAGGTTTATGTTCTGTGGTTGTGTTTAGATGTTTTTATTTCATCAACTCATGTGCATCTTCAGCTATTATTGTCCTCCACTCAAGTCAGCTTCCCACACCATCACCTGTTCACCATCACCCAGTCATCATTCAGTTCAGGTGTTTTCACTCACTCATCAGCCCTTTTCCATATACAGTATTCAGTCTGTCCTCCACTCAGCAGCAGTGCATTTTGGTTTCTACATCACAGTTCGAGTGTTCTTTTGTTCTTACATGTCCTTGTGTTTGCCAAACTTTTTATAAGAAAGTTTATTGGCTGCCATGTGGCATTTTGTTTTCTGTTTGAAAAAATAAAAAATCTTTTAAGCTCGGCATGTCATTTTGTCAGTCCAACCTCCTTCAAACGTTGGCAGTATTTTGTGCAAACAGGTGCAAGATTTCTTCCAACAACACTTTCATTTATTTCACATCTATGCAGCACATGCCAGTGTCACTACACCTGAAAGGAGTACATTGACAACTTATTCAGCAACATTTTCCTCAAAGCTGTCTTTTATTTTTATTTTTTTGGTCTTGATCAGGTTTTTTTTATTTATTTTTATTTTTGAGACCTCTGTTTAGCCTAAAATGTTCTTGGAAATCACTTGTTTATGTCACAAGCTGAACTAAACAAACTTTGCATTTCCAGTAAGAAATGCAATGAAATTCCGCACTGCTGAAGAACTGCTGAGATTTGTAGAAGACGTTAAAGTTAAAATAAGCAGAATACAAGCTAGACAGCTGAACACAAGTTAAAACTAAAAGTAGCAGAAACAACAAAGCCAAATGCTAAACACAGCATAACAATAGCTAAAATGAGCAAAACAGATGCTAAAATGAGTAAAACAATATATAAAATATGTAAGGCATATGCTAAAGCTATTTAGCAAAACAGTAGCTAAAACCAACAGAGATTGTGTTAAAGCTGTTTTTCAAAAGTAGCTAAAATTAGCAAAACTGTAGCTACAAGTATCCACACAAATCCAAACAAATTAGGTAAAGTAATTACCGGTAAACGAAGTGAAACAGATGCTTAAACTAATATTAGCCAAATAGTAATTATCAAAGCAGAGTCAGTTTCCACATAATAAACATCTTTCTATTCTATCTATCTATTTGATCAAATCTTCATGCTTTCTGGGCATCAGACATTTCCAGTGTGTTTAGTATAGGGCTTAAAAAGCACTGCTGACTGATTATTGTTATTAGTCTTAAATGTTTGCTATATTGTCTTTTTTATTAGCCTTTATTGCTTATTGCTCTAAAATTAACACACAAAAAAACACAAAACGATCTTGAATGAAATGTTAAAACCTTCTGCAGACCTTTAATCCTTTTTACTCTTCATCTATCAGAAAACTTGACTCAGGCTGCATGCATTGCTGGATACCCTGTGTACATAATTTTGTTCCACCTCATGCACCACATGCAATGTGAATGACAACAAAGAACCTTGAATCCTTGAATGGACATGACAAGTTGTTACAAAATCAGGGTGTTAATAAAGTTGACAGCAACCACACTCAGCTTTTCCTTAGAATCCCTCCTTGAAAAATAAAGTGCAACCATAATATGTGTTTGTGCAATATTTCCCAATAGCAACAACACACTTCCATAAAACTAATGTAAAATGCTGATTTTACATTAATAAATTAAAATTTACCTCTCTGAGTATTTTGGAAAATTTCAATGTGAGCCAATTAAATTTAAATTTAATAGTTTTGAATTGACTAAAAAAAGGTATTTTAAGAAAGATACAATTAAATAAATAGACAAAGAAAGCTGGTTCTTTACAACATTACACCTACTTGAATTTCCACTAACTAGAGGTAATGAAATGTGTTAAAATCTAAATTGCAGTTTTTATGAGACATCACAAGAGGGCAATGTATAGCTTTAGAATATAAAATTGACAAGTTCTCTTTTGCCATCTCTGGTAATTTCAAACCTGAAAAACAAAGCTTATTTTCCTCACTTAGTGACTATAACTTTAACTTACTGGCCTTTAGCAAACACATAGGAGTAATCCTATGAAACCCCTCAGGGAGGGGCAATCAGCACTTTGTTATATACTACTATTAACATTTGTCTGATTTGGTCCCCTGCTGCAAGAAAGCACCAAGTGGTGTGTAAGCTCAGGAAGCCTGCAGATATTTCTCTTTAGATCATTATGAATTGTCTTTTAAAACCCTAGGAGCAAAGTGGTGGTGGAGCCATAAAACACAGAAAGATGTTAAGAATAAGAACAGCAAACAAGCATGTGCAACACATACACAGCAAGGGTCAGGCAAAGAGCTGTCCTTTGTTGAGAGTCAAAACCAGCCTTCTGCTGACACGTACATCATGCTCATGAACAGCCTGCGCCATAAAACAAAACAAACACCTCATATTCAGTCTGAGTGTCATTTCAGTTTTAAGGGCTTGAGCATATCTGCAAAATTGCAGAGAGAAGTGGAGATCAAATTGTACATTAAATGCCTTGAACTAGAAAAAAATCCCCCCAAAACAAATCTATGGGGAATAAAAGAACCGTTCAAGGTCGACAAGTGCATTATAACCCCAAACTCCCATTTGCCTTAACATTTGACCATCATAAGTGCTAAAAATACGTGTAATATTTTTGTGTGTGTCTGCATGACAGTAAGGGAGACTGGTTGGTCAGGGTGAGAGAGTGTGAGGGTGGGGGTTGGGGGTGAAATAGGGTTTAGACACTGATATAATCCTTTTCTTTTTAGGTACAGAGAAACACATTAAACAAACAAACAAAACAAAAAAATCAGCTCTTCTTAAATTCCCAACTTGCTCTGCAATTTTGTGCCGATAAAATGTACAATGCTTAGGTAAATCTCCACTTGAAATGGGCAATTGATGGCCAAAGCTCTTCTGCTCATTAAACCCCATAAATCAATAACCAGACTCCAGTTTTTTCTGTTTGCTTTTCACAATATTTTCTGAAAAGAGACTGTATTTATTGGTCTGGGAGAGTGTGATTAAAAACATGCAGTTGAAGTGCAATTTCTTGTGTTAATTTGTGAATTTGGCTTGTAATGTAAAAGCATAGAGTTGTTGACATAAAAGGAAACTGTTTAAAATCCTGAGCCTTTATCGTTTACAATGACAGCACTCAAAGATAGTTTTCTCCACCAAAATCCAAGAATGCATGTACTACCTAATAGGATTTCTATATATTTTTTCATTACTTTGTCCCTCATACAAATCTACCAATTTTCAAGTCAAGCATTGGAATATTTTTCAGTTGATCTTGTTCAAATTCAAACAAATTACCAGACAAATGATGACTAATATTCCCTGTCAGATGAGGCAGCTTTAGAAATGTCACTAGAACCTGATTTATGTTTGGACTGTTTTTGTCCTGTTGAGTTCTCTGAACTGTGGAAAATAATAGCTTCATCCAAACCATCCACATGTCTGCTATATATCCCATCCCAACAAGAAGTTAAAAAAGGTATTTGCCCTAATTTGCATATTTTGGATCTTCTTAGTTCATCTTTAATGAATGGTTACGTACCTCAGCACTTTAAGGTTGCTGTAATTAAACCTTTACTTAAGAAGCCTGATCTTGATTCAGAAATTCTGGCCAATTATAGATCTATATCTAATCTGACAAGTCAAAAATTTAGTATTTAGTCAAAAATATATTGAGAAAATTGTAAATTAATTGTGTGAACATAATCTGTTTGAGGAGATTCGGTTAGGGTTTAGAGTTCATCATAGCTCAGAAACATCTCTGGTGAAAGTCACTAATGATATTCTCATGGCCTCAGACGATGGACTTGTGTCTATACTGGTCCAGTTAGACCTCAGTGCAGCATTTGATACAGTTGATCACAATATTTTACTACAGAGGATTGAATATGATATTTGGATTACAGGAATGGCTTTAAAATGGTTTAAATTATACTTATTTGATAGACTCCAGGTTGTAAATGTAAATAATGAATCTTCTTCATACACCAAAGTTAGTCATGGAGTTCCTCAGAGTTCCATGCTTGGACAAATACTCTTTACATTATATATGCTTCCATTAGGTAAAGTTATTAAACGCATGTTAAAATAGTTAGTTCCTTCTTCCCCACAAAAGACCGGCAAAAAGTCCACAATTATGTCAATATTCTGTCAATGTCTGTCAATCTCATGTTCCATTCTAATTCTTCCCTCTTGTGTGAACACAACCCCAAGATACCCAAACTCATGCACTTCAGGCAGCACCTCGCTCCGAAGCCAAAGAAGGCTGGCTGACTGAGGATCGTGGCTTCAGTTTTGGATGTGTTGATTTTTATCAGATACTTAAAGAGTAACTTACCTCACCGTCAAAAGATAGCTCCGCCCCAGGACAAGATTTGAAAAATGCAACAAAGTGGGAGTGTCAACAGACACGGGTGGGGGGTGAGCGAGGAGGTGTGGCCAGGACGAGAGACTGTTATTGTTCTTGAATGTTAAAATTACATTAGTAATAAACAACTTAAAACAAGCAACAACAAAGAATTATTATGTATTCATCTATTCTCACCTGATCTAACCGAAACAAAAGGTTTAAAAAAAAAAAAATGAAAATAATACCACAATGTATCCACAATATTCCTGAAGGTGGCACTGTATTTGCGATTATGGGACTTACTTCCGTTTGACCCCGGAAGTAGAATTTCTGCATTGGCTCCTCGTTGTTTACTTGTTTATCTGTGCGCGTCGTTGAAGTTCTGTTAAAGTTCTGTTTTCTGTTATTTTGAGCTAATATTGTCACGAAGATGTCTTGTGGAGCTCTGGTACCTGTTGCGCTGTTCGTGGCTGTAAGAATAATCAGACGAAGCTGAATTTGTGGCTGCAACTAGTGTGTGTTGAACAGGCTCCGAAAACAAAAACCTGCATCCTTCTTTGTGGCTGGGCTACGAGAAACCACCTGAAAAAAAGACTCTGTATCCTCCAGAGGATCGAGAACACCAGGTATGATTTAAGAGACAGCTTTTAGTGTTATGATTTTATGTAGTCAGTGATTAAATGATACTAATATTTTCGTGCATAACTGGCAAATAAACACACGCACCTATATACTGTATGTATGCTGTCTGTGTATATTTATTTATACTGTATATATAATATAGGTGTGTGTTGTGTTTATTTATATATATATATATATATATAGATATTATTTATTATATATATATATATATATATATATATATATATATATATATATATATATATATAATATAGGTGTGTGTGTGCGTGGGTTTCTTTTATATATAATCTAGGTGTGTTTGTGTGTGTTTATTTATATATATATATAATCTAGGTGTGCGTGTGTGTGTGCGTTTATTTATATATATAATCTATGTGTGTGTGTGTTTAGTTATATATATATATATATATATATAATCTAGGTGTGTGTGTGTTTGTGTGTGTTCATAAATGAACCCTAATGTTTGTATACTGTACTTTTCTTTTCCTCCTTTCTGTTATATTTCTGCATAAGGTGAGTTCCAGGGATGGATGGATGACGCTCCAGTTGGTCCAGGGATGGATGACGCTCCAGTTGGTCCAGGGATGGATGACGCTCCAGTTGGTCCAGGGATGGATGACGCTCCAGTTGGTCCAGGGATGGATGACACTCCAGTTGGTCCAGAAGTTTGTGTGCAGTTATGTACCACAGCAACAAATGAGTGAAAATATAATTTCTATAAATAAATCTGCGTTTGAAGTGCATTTGGTGTTGCTGTGTTTCACCTTCTTTATTTCAATAAGATACGTTGTTTAATGTCTAATGAGAAGTTCTACTGCAAATAAAAAAACTAGATGTGATTGTTTTTTTGGCAACTTACCAGTTTAGTTTTTTATTGACAAGTACAAAACTTAAAAACATGCACGTTGCTGTGGTTCCTCCTCCAGGAGGAGATTGATAAGAATAAAAGCTATAATTATAAATTTTAGGCTGATTGGTAACTCTAAATTGACCCTGGGTGTGAGTGAGACAGGTCCCTCTTGTAAATGAGTCCCCGTGGCTCAACGAGGCAAGCCTGTATAAATAAAGGTTGAATGAATGAATGAATAAACTAAAAACATTTGAAACTGAATACAATATGAGAACTGTGGGTGATTTGATGTCTTTTAATGAAAATGATTGGCTGCAGAATAAATACAAGAATAAATACCAGGTCAAATACACTCAACAAGAAATGATGGGCAGTTTCTGATTTTAAACAAACTGGAACAGATTCCTCATCATGTGGGACCACTGGACGACCACTGGACGACCACTGGACGACTGGCGCAAGCAGCAAACCCCTCCGGAATCCAAGACGATGGAACTCGGCCCTTCACTCGTCTGTACCTTAAAAAAAGAATAAAACTGTCATGTTTGCATCACAAAGTCTAAAATAAGACCAAGTTTGCTACTCAAAGTAGAAAGAATAAATACAGTTGCTCCTACATTTTTTACTCATTCACAAAGATATACTGTAATGTTCAATTTTATATTGATTTCAGTAATTTTATCTTAGATTTACTTTAATATTTTTGAATTATTGTGCCAGGTGCTTGTGTCATTACTTGTTCTTCTGCTCCTGCGTCTCAGAGTAAGTGTGTCTGTCAACTTCAGCGTGGGAGACCAGTCTGTGACTTGTGTGCAGGCCTTCCTGAAAAAATAAATATTTCAATAGAACAAATGTAGTAATAACCAAAAGATGAACTTGTGTTATGGAATATTTTCTGTACAAACAGCATCCCACTGCTTTATTCACATGAGAGTAACAGGGACCTACAATCAAAACAGTACTACAGTACAGTATGTATGTGCAGTATGTATGTATATACTGTATATATAGTGTGCATACAGTATACACATACACACAGCATATGTATGTACTGCAAATGTATTACACACACATGTAGTTATATTATTTATCCACAGATTTGTTTAGTAAATACTTTAACAGATGCTAACGCTACATGCTAAGCTAACCACAGCTAGTAGACAATGCTAAATCATGAAGAAAAAACAACAACAGCTCCAACACAGAGAAAATTATACTCTCACATTGTTCTGAAATTGTTTCACAAAATGATTTATGTAGAATATTTTGTTTACCGGAGAAAACGTGATCTGAACACGACGTCTTCGAGAGCAGATCCGAGCAGAGGAGGGGCAGCTGTCAGCTCCTCCGATGGAGATAAATCCTTCACGTTTACTTATTTTTGGGATTAAGTGAAAACTGCGCTTTGAACAAACGTCTACCCGACAGGAACACCCACTGACCCAACACGAAGTAACCATTGTAATTAATTAGAAATAAACAAAACAAAAAAAACAAACGTGATAAATACAGCCAGTAGACTGGGCTTTAACTGCTGCTCTCACTTCCGGCGGAAGTCGTTCCCATAATTCGCGCAAGGCATCATGGGGCGTAGGAATATTGTGGATACCGTGACCGGGGATCGAACCTGGGTCTTTCGGATCCCAAACCTGCTCCTCCACCTCTGCCCCATCTTGGCATTCATACATCATTTGTCCATCTCAGGATAAGAAAACAAATACAACCAAATAGTTATAGAACGCTAGAGTTCAATTAATAGATTTTGATGAAGTGAAAAGTATTCTTAAAATAAACAAGTTAAAATATACAAATAGCTAGTGCCATTCCAAAAACTATAATACGCTTTGTTGCAGTTCTTTTCCGGAGTGCAATGTACCGCTTCCATATAAGGTATGAACTGCAGCGAGGACCTCATCTCTGATTGGCTCTGCTTGAACCACTTTTGTGACGACAGAGTGAGAAAACACGTCACTGTGAGAATCGTAGACCAATAAGAAAATTAGGCTGCAATACCATAGTTCAACCCATAGGATTAGTGAAAACACGTTTTTAGACCAAATATTGCCGATTTTAACAAATAACCACAAAAACATGAAAATTAACACAGACATAGTGCTATACAGCATTTTACATACATTCTAGGGAGTTTATCAGATAAAAAAAGTTAATTTTGAGGTAAGTTACTCTTTAACACTTCCAGTCACTGCTGAAACTGCTCCAGTGAAAGTTGGAAATAACAGCACATTGTACCATCTGCAAATAACAGAGGCATAATCCCAAACCCCAGACCCACTCCTCAGTTGCACAGAGAATTGGTGACAACAGGCATCCCTGGAGGAGTCAAACTCCCACCCTGAGAGTCCAACTTATTTCTGGCAATGTAAACCAAACTCTTTCATCACTTGAAGAGGGACTGAATGACCCATAGCAACAACCCCCAAATCCCATACTCACAGAGCACACCCCACAGTGTACTTCAGGGAACATGGACGATGCCTTCTCCAAGTCCACAAACACATATACTGGTTGGGCAAACTCCCATGACCATTCAAGGACCCTAGTGAGGGTAAAGAGCTGGTTCAGTGTTTCACAGCTGGGACAGAATCCACTTGTTCCTTCAGAATCTAAGGTTCAACAAACTATGATATGTTCCTCTCCAGCACACCCAAATAGACCTTACCAGACTTAACTTTTTTAGACAAACGCACAATTGTTTTAGTTGCTTATCTTGTTAAATTTTGAAGAAATGTGCAGTGCTCCTTTTTCATGATTTCCTCCCTCTGCGTGCTCCCGGAGCATCGAGGCAGCAAATACTTTTGAAAATGCAGCTGATTTGACCATCAAAGTGCATTTATTAAGTAAATTGTATTGACCACACCATTCTACTTGGTATTAGAGGACCAGCTTTGCAGTGGATATTTAGTTATTTGAAAGACAGAAAACAGTTTGTACAAATTGATGATGTGAGATCTAACCTATGTAATGTTTTGTCTGGAGTGCCACAAGGCTCGGTACTTGGACCTAAGTTATTTATCTTATATGTAAATGATTTAATGAAGGTGTCCAGTATCCTTAAATGTGTTCTTTTTGCCGATGATACTACTTTCTTTTGTTTGGGTAAAGATTTGGAACAAATGTTTGAGTTGATGAATATTGAGTTTGTTAAAATACAAACTTGGTTTAAATTAAACAAGTTATCATTGAACCTTGATAAAACTAATTATATGATATTTAGTAAAAAAAAAAAGGATACCTGTCGACGTTCCATTCAATATTGATAGTGTTGAGATAAACAGGGTAAGGGAGATAAAGTTTTTGGGTGTAATTATTGACGATAAACTGTCATGGAAACAGCACGTACATTTTGTAAGAACTAAAATGTCTAAGTCCATTGCAGTGCTGTATAAAGTTAGGGATTTATTGAATGATAAAGCCTTGTATTTGCTATATAATACAATTATAGTGCCTCATTTAATTTATTGTAGAAATGTTTGGGGAACTGCGTGTAAAACTATAACTAGGCCAGTTTTTATTTACAGAAAAGAGCAATAAGAATTATTACAAGAAAGCACTACTGTCATCCTTCTAGTATTTTGTTATGTCAGTTGGAATTATTAAAGTTCTATGATTAGGTTGACTACCATATTCTTTTAATACTGTTTAAAGCTCATAACTACACACTACCTCCAAACATTCAAACTCATTTTTTAAAAAGGAAAAGTACCTATAATCTTAAGGGAATGGACATTTTTGTAAAACCACAGTACAGGACTAGTTTGAAGGGTCGGTCTACTCTAATTCAAGGTATAAGTCTGTGGAACGGTTTGGAAAATAATGTTAAAATAGTAAAGACAATGCCTATGTTCAAGAAAATGAATTAAGACTAGGTTTTTGAAAAGATACATATATTAATTTATCTCAAATGTACCATATAATTGTTATTAGTTATTTGTCATGTTATATTATTCATAAATGATTGTTGTCTGAATTGATATTTTGAGTTAATTTTTGTTTTAAAGAAGGGGCAGATACGATAAGATTATTTTCTTCTTCTGCCACCTTTCATTTTATGTATTGTTTACTTTTACTATGTGGTTTTGTAAATTGTTTTTTGTGTTTTTTAAATATGAAATGAACAAATAAACTAAACTAAACTAAACTAAAAGTTCAACTGAGACACACTTGTGCTATAATTTTGGGTAAACAAATAATTGTTTTTAGGTTGTTATCTTGTTAAATTTTAAAGAAATGTGCAGCAAATCCTCCCACGTACACGCCTATTTCTGTGTATAAGATTTTGAAATGCAGTTGATTTGACTGTCAAAGTGCATTCAATAAGCAACAGTTCAACTGAGACACACGCTTACTATAATTTCGAGCAAACAAATAATTGTATTTGAGTGTTAATCTTGTTAAATTCTTGTTAAAGTCCTCCCGTGCGCGCTCCCGTGGACTCCATTTGGCAACCAATCAATTTTTGGCACAACACCAGCCCACAGTTCCGGGTTCAACCCACATTTCTGGATTGTCAGCGGTGATGCATAATAGATGCGACGTGTACGGTAAAGCAACGTATTTATGGATTTTTCCACTTTATTAGACATATTTGGACTGATGCGAATTAAAGGGCGATGCGACATGTATGGCAGGAATATACAATATGTTATGCATGACTCTCAGCCACAACAAATGTTGATGTTTTGAACCACTTTGGCTATGGCTGCCTCAGATGAGTCAAAGGGGACAAGGGCCAACTCCAGAAACCATCTTGTCGCCATCAAACTGGTTGGCCCACTTTATATACATGTATGTATATCAATGGGACTGAGTTTGTTATGGCTCCTTGGATTCATCCAGAAGGCCTGATTTTGTTGGATTTTTTAACCTGGATTACTGAGTATGAACTTCGACAACAGCTTTCTTGTTAAGTTCAGTTTTTAAAGAAATGCCCTCTTGTCCAATTATTACGTGTTTTTTCTCAGTAGAGCCCATCAACGTAATGGTTAAATACTGAATTTGATGCGTTAAAAAAGATTCAGAGAAGCCACTGCTCTCATCATGAATTTGTTCATTTAATTTGGCAGTGTAGTTAAATTTTTTTAAAACACGTATTAGTCATTAGCCTAATTATACATTATTGCTTGTTTTGTTCTGACCTGTGAGTATGATGTATCTATTGCACAGGGTGTGAATTTGGCTTGAACTGTGCAGACAAGCACCTAACAAAACACGGACACACAAACACTGGCGCTCTCACATATTTAAATATCACACACTTAAATAAACACACAGCCCGCCATCCAAACACAGCAGCAGATACTCAAGGATCCCGTCTGATCGTAGGAGATGGTGGAGAGCCAAGCAGCGTGATGTGCTGCGAGCCACTGCCTGATGACCTCATCACAGAGACACGCAGCTCGACTCAGTCACACACACACTCAGAGAGAGACGAGCCTCCTCACACGAGTCCCTTGCTTCCACACACAACCTGCGGCGTGTACAGCAATAACACAACTCGTCACATCACTCATCCACAGCTGCCACTTTCAGAACTGGGCCACAACCTAGAGGAGCTCCATTTGTACAAACAACTAGCACTCCAGCCACTCACTGCTGAGAAATTACACTTTTACTTTGCAGCTCGGCCTAATCACTAACTCATAATCCCAGAGAACAACACAGACACACCAATTCCAACTAACTTGGGAAAAAAATTCTGCCTTTAATGAGCCAACAACATCTTCAAGTGATCTTCCAAAACAAGGCAATGGATCTGAACACACAAATAGACTGAACGCTTGAACAATAATTTCATTTATTATGAGACTTTAAACAATCAAATCAACCAAACCTGCCTGCATTATCTATTTTAATCCAAGCTGGAGGGTTGCATGCTGCCAAAGACTGAACTAAATCAAATTAACCGCAAAAAGTCAATACACAAGAACAACTAGAAAGTTCCTGGAGAAACTTTGATGGGGACTGCCACGCTGCTGCCAATTTCAATTGTTGATTTGACAGTAATATGTGTTGAAGTTTGCACTCAGCCACCATTATACCAAATTTAAGTTCAATATGGCAATAAAACAATGAGTTATAGTATTTTTTTTTTCGTTTAGCTAAGGTGGCCATCTTGGATTTTTTAATTTGGGTTCAGCATGTGATGGGAAACGTTCTCAGCTATAACCTCACCAAATTACAGCTCTATATGTGTAAAAAAAGCTCAGTTAAAGAGATTTAAATGTAGCTTTGGTGGCCATCTTGAATTTTTAGATTTTAATTCAGTATTTAATGGGCCTTGATCTCAGGTAGCCTACCAACAACATCAAATTTCAGCTGAATAGCTGTAAAAATGGCTGAGTTGTATATTTGATTGATCAGCACCGCTGAGATGCATGCTGCAGGGTACGTCATGTATTGGAAGCTGATGTGACTTTCCGTATTGTCTCAGGAGGACACCGAAGATGTTTATATCATTGGAATCATGATAGCAGGGTTTCTGCTTTCTGGCATCGGCGAATACCTATGTTATCAGCTATTAAAGAAGACGGCGACAGCTGTTTCGGTCATGGCAAAGCTGTCAACCCTGTGTGAAGGTTGAGTTTGTGCTTTGAGCTCTCAAAATCAGCTGATTTATAAGCTAAACCGTAAGATGGAAGCAATTTGTGAGAATCACAGGTCATCTGTGGCTTCTGGGACTCCCTAGTATGTTGGTATTGACCTTGGAGGGAGCTAATAAGCACGGACCAGTGGAATGCCCACAAATCTGGCCATTTTGGATCAAAAGTACCAGCAGAACTCACGAGAAATAACAGTCTGACGGAAAAAAAATCAACAACTGTGGCTTATCTGAATCTGACTCCCATGTTTGGCCTCGAAGCAGGCCGACTTGTAAATTTCTCCTGGGTATGTGTAAACTAAGAAGGCTCTGTCTATCGCAATCCCCCCCCCCCCAGCATAATCTCACTGTATTTCAGTACAATGATAATAAAGCTTATTCTGATTTTGATTCTTAATGTCAAAGCATTTGCCTTATGCAAGGCAAGTAAGAATGCAGAAGGCAGCAAAACCAAAACTAAAAAGATTTTAAAAAATGTATTTTAGTTTATGTTTATTAAATATTAAAAGTCATCACAAGCTATTATTTAAGGACTACAAATGAGTAAATATCTTGAAGGAAGTCTGTCAAAAAAAAAATTCAAGACATTTAAGGTCGGACTGAAGTGCTAAAATAAACAGCAGATCTAAACAAAAAATATCAAATTCATACAGAAACACAGCCCTACTCGCAAATAATTGTCAACTTGTAACCACATGACATGTTTCTGTGTAATAAAACAATTTATCATAACTGAGTGCAAACCTCATGGCTCACATCATCACTGACCTTGAGTCAGCAACTGGAACAAAGTGTTGAGACGTCTTCAACCAAAATCCTGGCAATCAGCAACACATGACCCCTCTGACAATAACATCCTCACACACAGAAACAACTCAGCATTCTACAGTTTACAGAAACCCCCATTCACTGCAGCTATAACTCACACAGGCTCCTTACTTTCATTTCTTTGGCAGTTTAAATCCCATTCTCAGTTCATTTGGGCTGTCAGAGGCTGTAAAAGTGCAAGTGGTGCAGTCTGTGTGTCTGTCTTTTCCTGCATGTCTGTGGTAACATTGCTGGTTATTTTCTCCTCAGCAGAAGGTAACCATTAGATGTGAGAGGGGATTGGCAACAGTCTCTATACAACAGGATTTCCTTAAAGTTTTAGATCTGTTTCAGGAAACCAGAGATCTGCTGTAGCAGTTCAAGTGTGGACATTGTGGGTGATGTTCAAAGCACAGAGGTCAATACAAAGGTCTTGGCTTTATTTATCTACCATGCTGGACTGTTGAAAGGACTAGAACTTAAAAACCAGTATCGCTGGCTGCACGACTGAATCTAAAATGTGTTGGGATGGAACTAACATCAAGGTTTGCTTTAGTGTAATGCTGCCTACTTAATTTAAGAACCACAGAGCTTAACTGTGCTTACTTACGTGAGCAGAGGTGTGCTTAGATTCAATATGGATGAGAGGAACAAAGCTATATGCGCTTTGGCTGATTATCATAAGACACAGAATCCCGAGGCTCGCAGCTTTCACCTTCTTATTAGCCTGAATGGATGAAGTGACGCTGGTAAGGGAAAGAACGAAGAGATCCTGTGGTTCAGCGTGGCTTTAGACCTCTGTAATCAGCGTGCCAAGCTCCTGATGTCTAAATCCACAACTTGGACCCAGACAACAAACACATAGCCAGTGCATGTACACAGATCTACACACGGGCGCACACAAAACAAGCTCTTGACATACGAGCTCTGTGGTGATCAGTGTTCATGTGGAGTTTGGCAAAGGACAACGTCTTTAGTCGATGCAAACAAGAAGGAAATGCAGTGCATGGGCCAATGTGGCCACTCTGTACTGATGATACCCTGTGTACGTTTCTACAGTTTAAGATTAATTAAAGTCATTAAACTGACAAGTAAAGTTTTGGTAGTTTACTCTAGGTTCTTTTGTCAAATATTCACCCTGCTTTAGCCCCTTTTTGCTCTTAGACATCTACGCAACTAAACGGTGAATGGACTGTACTTCTATCTTAACAAGATACTCAAAGCACTTTACAACACAATCTGTGCCCTCATTTACTCATTCATACAGCACTCTACTACATCTATACAAAGATTTAACAGAGCTTTATCACATTCATACACTGATGGATGGGACACACATTGGAGGCAATGAAGGGTTCATGTAAAAATGACAGCAGTCTAAGAGTTTTTAAAACAAGGTTGACGAGAAGCACCATGAACCTTCAGAGACTGGAGCAGTTTTAAGACTTCAGCAATCCACTTTGATAAGGACCATCTGTTAGCTGGTCAGAATGACACTTGATTTGTCCAAACTAACGTCATTCAAAAAGCTATCTACAACAAGGATGATGTTCATTTTCATAACCTTTCCACAAAACCCCACTTAAAAAATCTGAACCATCACTGTAAATACAACAGTCAGTACCTTCAGCCTGTCACAAAGTACTCTTTGCACACAATTTCCTTAGCAACACAGAGATTATCAAGTGAAATGTGGCCTTCTAGAGTCTACAAAAAGGCAGAGTTACTAGAAGTTGTTTCTTCTGTTGTCTTCCTCAGAAATAGCAAAAGGTCTGATTTATTTGTACCGGTATATGTTTTTTTTATTTGGAACTTGGTGGATTGTTGAGGGATGGGCAAAGGAGAAGCCCAATAAATTTCAGAATGGACAGAGATCAGTTTTCCTGAAATTATAGCATTGGTCTTAGTGGTGGATGCTATTTCTAACTGCTTGTTAAGTTGTTTGCCAGTTCAACTAGGAGAGAGCTTGCTTCTGATGTCAAATGGATCAGGTTATTGACAGCACAATTAAAGTTTTGGCAAAAACATAGACACTATGGAAGCTAAAGCAGACTCTGTTGTCCACCGAGGAGTACCAGGGCTTTTAGTGACCAGTAGAGATGGGGCAAAAAATGACTGCCTGGGAGGAGAGCAAGAGAGACAATAGAAGAAAGAAGCATTTATTAAAATGAGGAGATGAAGTGGAAGAGCTGAATACATGCAGTGGGTGGGTGAGAGAAAGAAAGCAGTAAGTAGAATAACTGATAAAGAATAGAGAGCAAGATCACTCAGAAATGTCTGATTTGCTAACACACAGTTTCCAGGCTGCACCTACAGTATGTTACAGCCAGGACTACTGCAGTAATATCATGACATGACTGGTAATGTCAAACTGTCAGTAGTGAAACAGGTTTATACATGACATTCACACAAACTGCTCTAAGATATGCTTGGGTTATTTTAAGGCAGAAGCAATCTACTTTGGTCTTGATAATGGTTGGACACACTGTCAGTTTGTCAATCTGGCAACAGTTAAACTAAATTTCTCCTTGCTGAAGTTATTCAAAGAGCCATCTACAGCATAGTGCTGGACAATAATTCAATAATAATAATAAGAAGAAACTAGCTCTCATTTATAGTTGCATGACAAAAATCTTGTCATTTTGCTCTGGTAGTAGCTATGTCCGCCTCTTCTCGACAAAAGGCCCGACTGTTTCTCACGTGTAAAGTTTTGTGTGATTGATTATAAAATTGTCCGTGTGTTTGTCAATGCAGAAAAGCACTTGGCAGTAATGTTGTCATTTTGCTTCAACTATTCCAAGGCAGAAAATACATTAGCTGTACGACTCTTCAAGACACTTATAGAGATGGTCAAATGACCAAAAACTGGATGGAGCGCGTGCAGACGTTATGAATGGAGAAGTCCATCTGCTGTAAAGTGTGGTGCTCTCTTCATGACAGATTTGTGGCCAAATAATGGATTCAGTGACCAAGTGGAGACTCAGGCGGGACGAAACCAATACCATAACATATACTGCAGAGGACGGGGTTTCCCAGGAGCTCTGCGCCGTGCGTCTCATGGACTTTGAAAGGTGTGTGTGAAAATAACATTTCGCAACCACGTGACCATGAGCTGATTGTTCAGCTTCAGATGTCGTGTGACACTCATGATAGCTCAAAGGTAACGAGTCAAACAAAGAAATAAAGTCAGATTTTTAGTGATGAGCATGTCCTCATTACAGTCATCCCATTTGTTACTGATGACATCTGCTTGTAACATCAGGTGTTTCTTTAATGAACATGCAGTTCAGTTATTTACAACAGACTGCCTGCTCATCAGTGACATGACCCGTGTTAGCTCTTATGTTGTTCACAGGGGGGGTTGTTACGCTGAAGCGTCATCGTCGACCATCTCTATTTATAACCAAGCTTGCACACGTAGCAGATGATGTCATGCTCATCCTCCAGGGGTATACGAAACTATTCATCTGCAGGAGAGAGGTCTCCTTTGTGAGAACATACATCATTGAGGTATGGGTGCCGTGCCTGGAGCTATGTTCGTTCAGATCAGAATTACAGCTGAGAAGAAAGAAAACCAGGAGATAAAACCTCGAGAAATGGAGCAAAAACCCAGAGTAATTTCCTCCGGTTAAGATTAGAGAAAGATTAGGCTATTAGCTGTTGGAAGGTTTATCTCAGGAGGGGAAAAGCTGACTAAGAGAAACTTTGGCTGAATTGTTTAAGTCTTACAGTCTTTAGGAGATACAGTAGAAGAGTTAGTTTTTTGCATTTAGCACTCAAGCCTGATGACGGTGGTCTGATGCTCAGGCACAGCTGTCAAAGGGATTAGGTTTATAATATTCAGCAGATCAGCTGTAAAGTAGTGAATATACAATCGACAATGAACACCTCACCCAGAGACAGCTTATCGTAAGGGTCTCTGGTGAATGCAGTGGCAGCTCGGGCCAACGTGTGACTCAGACAGAAGGGAATCTCTCTCAGCCGTCACTGAGGAGCCATTGTTAAGGCGAAATAAAGAGCAGTATTGACTCCCCTCATCTGCTGGTTCTCTAAGGACCAACTGGTGGGGTTTGTAGTGGGAGGATAGATGAATGGATGATGTGACTGATGCCGTGATTGTGGGGATTTTTAAATTTCTAGGAAACCATTTACCGGTAGACTCACTGGACCCTGAAGCAAAGAAATTACTAAATATACCTGGGCTTGATGAAACAGTGCAATCATGTCACCACACGTATTTTTAGACTCAACAACTATGAGTTTTATTTTAGCTTAGTATTAAGAATAATGTCCAATCATAAATAGTCGGAGTCCAGTCACAATGAAAAGATCATGATAATTATCATTCCCAGTCTGTGGGTATTCACTGTTGTATTTTGGCCATTCTAAGACCAAACCACTGTAGACTTTAAAGGTTGGGTGGGTGCTACTTGTGCTGGTGAAGATTCTCAGTCATCCAGGACATGATAAAATCAAAAAAGGCATTCAATACAGAATCAACTGGTGCTACTTGTGTTTTTTAATCTTCAAATCAAACCAAATATTCTCATTTAGATTGGAAAACAAGACTGACTGGACCAGTCCAGGACATTAAAGTTCTATTTAAACCAGTAAAGTGGTGCTTCAGCTATGTGTTTTGGGTCAGCGTCCTGCTTGAAGGTTTGTCCCAGAGTACAATCTCTGGAAGAATCAAACAAACTTCCCTCAAAGGCTTCTCTGGACTTTGGTTCATCCATATTTCCTATAACTGACCAACTTAGACTTTATCAAGACTTTCTGATGAAAATCCTCCCCACAGCATACTGTTGCCACCACCATGCTTCTCTGTGGGGATGGTGTTCTCGAGGCAATGAGAGGTGTTGGGTTTGCCTTGGACATGGCCTTATCTTTGATTGCCAGAATGTTCAGTTGCACTCTCGTGTAACTTCCTCACCTTCCTCCACAATTTGGAAGAACCTTCCCCAGAAATTTTGAATTAATTAGATGGGATTTCCTGCATATTGGTGTATTTTAACGGGTTGTTAAACATCTACAGTTACCTACATTACCTCCCTCTTACTTGATGGTTCCGAGTCCAACACTGTCCCTGTTCCAGGTACCTCCTCCATCTGTTCATGGCAGCCTGTGGGCTCCTGCCCATGTTCGACTGCCTAGTTAGCTCAGCACTCACCCCCACTACTCTTTTAGATGCAGAGATTTTTTTAAGGGTAGACACAGAAATGCTTACTTTAAGTGGCAGCTCATATGTGATATTAAGAAGTTGTAAGTGGCTGTTGTGTTTAAAACGAGTGTTTATGTAATTATTTTCAGATTCATTCAACCTTTATTTAGTCAGGTAAATCTTTTGAACCTCATGGGCTCATTTACGAAAGCGACCTGCTAAAACTAAAGAACAATGAACAGCAGTGATAGAATTTCATTAAACAATAAACAAACAAACAATAAACAATAGAAAACAAAAAGAGAGAAAAAAATCAAAAAACTAGCAAAACATTATAAGGTAGACGTATAAAATCAAAGACAGGAACAAATCTGCATTGGTTTTTGCCAGGATTCCAACAGATTCTGAAAACCATTTAGAGAAGTCAAGGTCGAGAGCTTCAGATCTTTTTGTAAGATATTCCATGAAGCAGGAGCGGAGTAGGAGAAGGCCCTTTTTCCAAGTTCAGTCCTCACTGACGGAACACTGCAGGTAATCATGTCCTGAGAGCGCACACTGTAGCTGCACTCACGCAAAGACATGTAGGAGGAGATGTATGAGGGCAGCAGACCAAGAAGTGATTTAAAGATGAAAATGTACCAGTGGAAGAGTCTGCGTGAGGTTAATGATGTCCAGTTAACCAGTGAATACAGGGTGCAGTGGTGGGTACGATAATCACAACCAGTTATGAATCTTAGTGCACCATGATAGACCACATCCAACATCCGCAGGGTGCTTGTAGGAGCATTCATGTAGAGAATGTCACCGTAATCAATGGAGGGAAGGAAAGTCACAGATACAAGGCGTTTCCTAACATTCAGTGTTAGACATGATCTGTTTCTGAAAAAGAAACCCAGTTTAACTTTCAGTTTCTTCACTAGGTTTTCCACGTGGAGTTTAAAAGAGAGATGTGAATCGATCAGGATACCCAGATATTTATAGGAATCAACAAACTCAATAGGGACACCATTTGAAGATAAAATCAGAGGAGGATCTGCTGGAACCGCCTTCCTATTTGAAAAAAAACATCCCTTTTGTTTTATCAGCATTTAGGACAAGTTTGAGACGGAACAAATCTGACTGGATGATGTCAAAAGCGGATTGTAGTAACTGGAAAGCCTTAGCTACTGTTTTAGCTCGGCAGTAAACAACTGTATCATCAGCATAGAAATGTAAGGATGCATCAGGGATGCAGTGACCTACATTAGCTATGTAGATTGTAAAGAGAGTTGGTCCTAAAACTGAGCCTTGTCAGAGTCAGAGTCAGAGTCAGAGAGTCTTTATTGTCATTTGCACCGCATGTGGTACATGAGATGAAAACGAGATTATGTACACGAGGTCCCAGTTACATCCAACAACAAATGAAAGAGAAAAACAGTAATAACATCGAGAACTAACTAAGAAAAACATCAACTAGTAATACACTAAGCCTAATATAGTGGGAATAAACAGCAGCACGAACATGAGTTTGTATGAGCAGATGGTCACAGATGGTCACAGATGAACACAGCAACAAGAAAACATATCAGCATCACCATGATGTGATATTTTGCAGTGTTTATTTTAATTTTATTTTTATTTATTCATGAGTCTAACAGCCTCAGGGTAGAAGCTGTTCCTCAGTCTAGTGGTTCTACACTTGATGCTCCTCAACCTCCGTCCTGAGGGGAGTGGGGCAAAGAGTGAGTGTGCTGGATGAGTGAGGTCTTTCATGATACAGGTGGCTCTTTTCCTGCATCTAGAGGTGTAAATGTCTGTGATGGTGGGGAGACTGACTCCAACAGACTTCTGTGCAGCCTTCACCACTCTCTGCAGAGCTTTTCTTTCTTCAACTGTGCAGCCTCCATGCCACACGTTGATGCTGGAGCACACGATGCTCTCCACTGCACACCTGTAGAACGAGGTGAGAACTGGGCTGCTCAGACCGGCTCGTCTCAGCCGTCTGAGGAAGTAGAGTCTCTGATGACCTTTCTTGATCAGGCTGGTGGTGTTGTTGCTCCAGCTGAGGTTATCATTCATGTGTACACCCAGGTATTTGTAGCTGGAGACCACTTCCACTGCAGACCCACCTATTATCAGTGGGGCATGGGTGTGTTTGTTCCTTCTGAAGTCCACAATCATCTCCTTTGTCTTCTTCACATTCATGTGAAGATTATTCTCTTTGCACCAGCTCTCCAGGTGTTCCACCTCCTGTCTGTAGCTGGACTCATCATTGTTTGTGATGCATCCCACCACCGCTGTATCATCTGCAAACTTAACAATATGACAGCCTGGAAGTGTGGCTGTACAATCATATGTGAGCAGAGTGAACAGAAGGGGGCTCAGCACACATCCCTGAGGAGAGCCAGTGCTGAGGGTTATGGTGGAGGAGGAGAAGTTGTGGATCTTCACGGACTGTGGTCTGTCTGTTAAGAAGTCTAGTATCCAGTTACAAATAGAGGGGCTTAGTCCAAGTGTAGATAGTTTGTCTATCAGAGTTTGGGGGATCATGGTGTTGAAGGCAGATGTGAAGTCCACAAAGAGCAGACGCACGTATGAGTCCTTCTGATCCAGGTGGGTGAGAGCAGTGTGGACCACGGAAGAAATGGCGTCCTCTGTTGATCGGTTCTCACGGTATGCGTATTGATGAGGGTCCTCGTTGATGTTGACGGTTGTCTTGATGTGGGACATGACCAGTTTCTCAAAACATTTAGCGACTATCGGGGTGAGGGCCACCGGTCTATAGTCATTCAGACCAGTCACTGTGGAGCTCTTTGGGACTGGGATGATGGTCGCGGTCTTCAGGCAGGTGGGAACTGACTCCAGTGCAAGTGAGGTGGTGAAGATGTCAGCCAGCACCTCACAGAGCTGGTCCGCACATTCCTTCAGAACTTTCCCTGGGATGTTGTCTGGTCCGGTTGCTTTATGAGGATTAATCTTTCTGAGACTGCCTCTCACTTCTGCTGCGGACACCCTGAGATGCTCTTCATCTGGTGATGAGGTGAGTCTGGTGCTAGCAGGTCTGTTTGGATCATCAAAACGTGCATAAAACTTATTGAGGGCATCAGGCAGAGATGGGTCCCTGGGGCATTGTTTGTTTTTGCCTTTGTAGTCTGTTATGCATTTAATACCCTTCCACATGCTCCGTGGGTCTTGTGAGGTGAACTGTCCCTCGATCCTCTGTGCATACGTGGCCTTGGCCTTCTTAATGCCATCCTTCAGTTCATTCCTGCTCTTTCTCAGTTCCACTTTATCTCCTGACTTGAATGCAGTGTCTCTGGCTGCTAGCAAGGCGTGAACTTCTTTATTTAACCAGGGTTTCCGGTTCGGGTAGGATTTCACATATTTTTTTATGGATACATTTTCAGAGCATGTACTGATGTAACCCAGGACTGAGGAAGCGTACAATTCCATGTCCACTGAACTACCATCAGTGGCTGCTTCTCTGAAAACAGACCAGTTTGTCCTCTCAAAACAGTCTCTCAACATGGGGGAACTATCTTGAGGCCAGATTGTTATTTCTCTTTGTTCCGGCTTCCGGCGCCTGAGTGGAGGGAGTTCTCTTGGGGCCAGAATCAGAGAGTCGTGGTCTGAAGATCCGAGCGCTGGGCGTGTCTTCGCTGTGTATGCCCCCTTTACATTTGTGAAGACTTGGTCGAGTATTTTATCTCCTCTCGTAGCTGCGAAGACGTTCTTATTGAAGGCTGGGAGGGACACCTGGAGATCCACGTGATTGACGTCCCCGCAGACAATGAAAAGCCCCTCAGGATATTTACACTGCAGCGAGGTGAGTAAGTCATGAATTTCTCTCTGGGCGTCATTAGCATTAGCATCAGGGGCTATGTAAATAACGCTGATTACGATCACTGAATAGTCACGTGGCATATAATGCGGCCTACATCTTATTGTGATCAACTCCACGGCAGCTGAACAAGCTCTTTTTATCACAGCACAGTTCGTGCACCAATCTTTGTGTACGTAAATACAAACACCACCACCTCGCGTTTTCCCCGTAGTCTCGAAGCACCGGTCTGTTCTGAAGAAGAGCCGGTCGTCCAGCTCGTAAACAGAGTCTGGAGTCTCCTCAGAAATCCACGTTTCCGTAAGACAAAGCACGGAACATCTTCTCATCTCCTCCGACGTGGTCACCCTCAAACGAAGTAGATCCATCTTGTTGTCGAGTGAGCGAACGTTAGACAGGAAAAGAGCCGGCATCGGGGGTTTACCGGTTTTAGCGTCTTTCCGCATTCTCGTCATAATTCCTGCACGACAACCCCGCTTCTTTCCTCGTGAGCATCGCTTTCTTTTCTTTCCCCTGGAGTGCATCTGCTTCCAGAAGGACGTTTTTAGCAGGTCCAATCTTCCGAGTTCTGATTTGAGTTCGTTGCTGATTTCAGCTGTGCCCTGTGGTAAATCCGCTCCAATTCTTAACAGATCAGTTCGGCTGTAATTCACCCGCAAAACACGCGCAGAGTCAGGTACAAAAACACTTTTAAAATTACTAAAAACTAGAGATGATCCGGGAACTCGTGAAGCTGCGGCTGCACTGAGCGCGGCCATCTTGCCATTGTGGTACACCATTTAAAACTGTTAAATAGCTTACATGTAATAGATTACATATCCAATATCAGTTTTATTCATTCAAGGCAGTCATTTTTGTTCATAACTTTATTATTAGTAAGCCTGAGAGTTACCTGATGCAAGTAAACAGTTACCAGAACTCACCCTGTCAAAACAAGAGTTCCTAGATCATGTTTCGACAGGATCTGGCTCAAATTAAGTCCTGGTCCTAGGTACAGTTACTCCCATCTCTGAAGCTCCATCAGATTTACCTTTCTCTGATTAAAGTCCTCTTTGCCTGGTTAGTAAGTTTGATGGACAAGTTGGACAACCCTCCTTTGGCAGGTTGGCTGTGGTGGTATCATCTTTCCTTTTCCTAATAATGAATGCAATGGCATGCCATGGGATGTTCAGAGTTTGGGACATTTTGGAGTTTTTTTATACTGCAGCTCCGATTTGTGCAGAAAGTTATTTGGTGTTCATTCAAGGGACAGTAAAAACATGTGAATGTATTCTGAGATCTTTTAACACTTAGATTGCACACAGGTGGATGTTTCAAAAATATTGTAGTGATTTGAGTTTTTGTTAGTTTTGTTATCATTTGTGTTTTATGCTTACATTTATTTTATGGCTTGTGTGATTCCTGTGTGTTCAGTATTCACCCCCCCCCCCCCACACTGTTAGTTGCATCTCCTCTGTCCTCACCTGTTCCTCATTCTTGTTAGTCACGACTGTTTCCACTCTTCCATTTAACATCAGTCCATATACCGTATTTTCTGCCGTGCATGTCACACCGACCTATAAGTCTCATCAGTCCAAATATGTCTAATAAAGTAGAAAAATCTATAAATATGTTGCTTCGCCGTATAGGTCACATCTATTATACGTCACCGCTGATGCGTCACGTTTGTTATGTGTCACTGCTGACAACCCGGAAATGTGGGCCGGTGTTGTGCCAAAAATCGATTGTCTGCCAAACGAGGGCCGCAGGACCGTGTACAGGAGGACTTTAACAAAAATTTAACAAGATAAATGCCTAAAAACAAATGTTTGTTTGCTTGAACTTATAGCAAAGGTGTGTCTCAGTCTAACTTTTGCTTAATAAATACACTTTGATGGTCTAATCAGCTGTATTTCAAAAGCCGATACGCGGAAACATGAACGTGCATAGGGCGATTCGCTGTGGATTTATTCAAAATTTAACTAGATAAGCACTTAAAACAATTATTTGTTTGCTTGACTTTATAGTAAATGTTAGTCTCAGTTGAACTTTTGCTTAATAAATGTACTTCAATGGTCAAATTAGCTGCATTTTGCCAGGGCGGCGCAGCAAAATGAAGCTGGTTTGGTTGCTCCAGGTAGATGAATGTGTCAGACTATGGCAAGCTGATTGTGTCATCAATAGCCACTCTTACCTATTACATGAGACAACAGCATGCCATACTACTCGACTGCCATCTAGCGGCTGAAAATTGTAGTGTTCAATATTTTCAGTCAGAATTAATGAAAATGGTCATATTTCAGCCAAAAATTGGTTTATAAATATGGGGGAAAAAATCCATAAATGTATTGCTTCAGTGTATAAATTGCAGGGCATGTAAAGTATGTGAAAAGGTGCGACTAATAGGTAAAAAAATACAGTATTCTGTCAGTAATCCCTTCATCTTTAGCAGAGTATTGATTTTGATGCCATGTCGGGGCCACCCTTTGTTTGTTTCTTTGCAATTCTCCTTGTGTAAGTTTTTTGCAATCTCATTAACCGGTTGTCATGGTCTGCGCCTGTCAGGCTCTGCGCCTGTCATGTTTTTTCTGTTTTTGCTCACTCCTCAGTTCATGCCTCATCGCTAATCATTTTCACCTGTTGTCCATAGCTAATCACTTTCACCTGCCGCCTGCCAAGGTGCTCTGAGTTTTACTCACTATCCCTCAGTGTATAAAAGCCCTCTCATTTCATCTGTTCCTCGCCGGGTCATAAAATCAAATCAAATCCATTCCTCCCTGATGTCTGGTGGAGCCATCTATCATTCCCTCGTTTTGTAAGTGACTGCACCGTTCAGTCTTTTTGTTTTGTTTATTAAAGTGATTATTATTTTACATTTGTGTCTCTGAGTCCTGTTTCGCCTGCATTCTGGGTCTGCGTCCTCCACCGGAACCGAATCCTGTCAGTATGACCCGGCCATCACGTAATCGCAGGACCCACAGGCGAAACAGCAAACCGGCTCAGCGTCTGACGGACGCGGCCCCAGGACTGGACGGGCTGACCGTGATCCACATGTACGGGGTTTGTGCGGAGAACGGCTGGGGGAACCACAGCTCGGAGACGGAGGTTCTCTCATCCCCGCTTCTGGTCGAGGAGGAAGAGCGGAAGCACGGAGGCGGCCGCGCAGCTTTTTGGCTGTCTCCCCCCTCCGTTCCAACACTCGGGTCGATGTGGTCTGACTCGGACGAGGAGGAGGACGAGGACCCAAATGGGTTTTGGATGGACCCGGTATCGGCTCACAGTCCACGTCACCGCTGGACAGAACGTGCGGACATTTCCGGGTTCCAGCCCCGCCCACCGTCAAACTCTCCACGCCGGCTGTCAGAAAAGCCGGGGAAATTTTCTTGGGGGGGGGCATGTGTCAGCCCATGCACTGACAGCGGTTCTGACAGGACTGAGGCGAGACTGGGGCAGAAGGAGGAGGTTGCTCGCCCATACGCTCCTGTTGCTGGGAGCCTGGAAGTCTGCAGCTCCAGTGTTTTGTGGGAGAGATTAATCGCCGCCGAAGGAATCATTTCCTCATATACTGGAGCTGATAACAAAGACGACTCGCTGGGGGCGTGGCAACTGTTCGAGCAGGCTTGGGAGGAGAGCTGTGTGTTACGCTCACTGCTCGCTCGCGTTCAGCCTGGTCCACCTCCTGCTGATCACAACTCGTCTTCATCAAGTCCTCTTCTGAGCCGTCCCACAGCAGCTGAACGTCCCACAGCTGCTGAACGTCAGAACTCACAGACAGCTGCAGCTCCCACCCATCCACCCACAGCTGAATATCTGAGCCCAGTAGCAGCTTCTCAGCCTGATGCACCTCCCAGCTCAGGTCCAGCAGCACCCAGACTGGTCCCTGTCCCAGCACCCAGACTGGTCCCTGTCCCAGCACCCAGACTGGTCCCTGTCCCAGCACCCAGACTGGTCCCGGTCCCAGCACCCAGACTGGTCCCGGTCCCAGCACCCAGACTGGTTCCTGCACCAAGGCTGGGTCTTGCACCCGGTCCATCGGATGCAGTATTTCTCATTGTCTCCACAGAAACTGGTCCAGATGTGATCCTGGGTGCTGAGGTCCTCTCTGCCGCTGGAGATCAGCAACCAGCCGCAAAGGACTCTGAACTGGCTGCTGCAGACCTCGACGCTTCGGCTGCTGCAGACCTCGACGCTTCG